>RWGZ01001278.1:5929-103643 GCA_009725065.1 Utricularia reniformis | reverse complement strand
CCAAATAACATTCGAAATTATATATAACATTCAAATATCATATAAATATACTATTTTAATTTCAATTTAAGTGTTAGAAATATAGAAGGTGTAATGACACTTTAAGCTCTTAAAAATTTCATTTAATTTTAAAAGTGGAGCATAGAATGTCATGCCCAAACATACTTAATTAACCCCAAGGCATGACACTATGCTCTAACAAATTAAAACACAAGGCTTTACATAATACATTACTATAATAATGTTCATCCTTTCACACAAATCGGATATACTAAGTCACTTATCCATATACATCATAAAACCGAACAAAAGATCTTACAAAATAAACTAGGACAATTGCTCCTTATCTTGATTCGATCTTGACAGTGTCTATTATATTGCTCGTCTTCATTATTTGTATAACAATATTTCATTGAATGGTCATGAGAGTAATGAGAACAAGCAAGCAGTATAATAATGCAACATGTAACATCACATAAAATTTTAAAAAAACATATTATGCAAACTGTGATTCTTGGCATGTTAAATTTACCAACATAACAAGCATGTTGTTATCGCGCTAAAAATACCAATAACAAAATTTAGACCCCTTTTACGGGTAGGGGTTGAATTAAAGTTAATACGAGGACAAGAAGAAAAAAGATGATTTTTGTAGGTGGAATACATTTCTGTAAAAGAAATGATAAAAAATCACCCCGACCGTAGCCTTTGAATCCACTATAAACATCAAGTTTGTATATTTACATCCATAGAATAAGATGTAGAAACTAAAAGAAAAAATGTTATCTTTCGGTAGCCATGGCAGTAGGTTTTCCGGCTGGAAAATAAGAAGATATTGGCCTGCTCCTTAGGTCATCGATAAAACTCTCCATTAGGTCAACCATCCCCCCTCATTAACACTTTAATCATATTTATAGAAGTGATTAGTCTAGCCCAATTATAACCCACTAGGCCCATCAATAATAAAGTTTAATAAATTAATGTCTCATTAATCTCCAAATTAAGTATAACGATCCACTAAATAAGTAACCCTATCCAAATACTACGAAAAGCTATAAGCCATATCAAACATCAAAATAACTCAAATTGCTTCATTTCTTGACTCGGGAATGACTATATAGAAATATATGTGTCATCGAATAATAAATTTCTCATGGCGATATCAGAAGTCCCCTGATTTGCGTAGTCGAAAGATTCGAGTACACAAATCACAAATTTGCCATGAGAATATTGTTGCAATATACTCACAATAGTAGCATCACATTTTGTAACTGACATTATGCTTCTCCAAAATCTCTATCTATGAACTCCATAAAAGTCTTCGATGACTTTTTGTTTCATATGTTGTCTTTAAAATTTTTGATAGTTTCTTACCATCGATAAGACCCCTGGTATGTTCGAATATCTCGATATTTCCAAATGAACGACTTCACAATTCCTCGTATATCAAGTATGATTTCCTAAAAGCAAATAAAATATTCCTCGTTGTCGGGCACTTTTACGATAACTGTAGTTATAACTGAGAGTCCCATGTCATAAATAAAATTTAGTGAAATCTATACCATAAGGCAGTCATTTGATCATCTTGGTTGTAAATGAAAATATCTTATATTAAACAATGAAATCCAAGTCATAGGATCATCACTTGGTCATGTTGATCGTAAATGAAAATAAGTGATCATAAATTATGAAAACCATCTCATAATACAATAAGAATACCGCTTAGCCATTTTTCTATGCCACGAAAATTCCAAGCTATAAAGAGAATCCCTGAAATCCTGGTGTTGGTCCTTAACAAGCGCCAACACTACTTACTTAGATCGACCTGTCCCGCACTCCTCCAAAAATAAGCATAGGAAGCCTTCACGATCCATGTGAAAGTAGCGTCAGGTTCAGGGTACAATCCTTAAACTGACGTAAATCTTTCACTTCCACTTAGATAGATCGGGTACCTCGCGCCAGAGAGAGCCTTCACTGCCTATGCGGAAGTAGCGTCAGGTTCATAGTACAATCCTTAGACTGACGTAAATATTTCACTCCCGCATAGACAGATCCAGTAACCTTGGCTTAGGTGGCTTTTAGAGGGCCACAGAGCAGGCGGATGTCTTTTTGCGGGTCTCAATAAGCATCCAATATCGTTCTCACTTCTGGGTTTGAACGAGCACCCAACAATCACGGGCCTCAACTAGCGCCCAAATTAACTTCACAACTCGGGTCTCAACAAACACTCGTGGGTCTCAATTAGCGCTCTAGATAACTTCATAACTCGGGTCTCAACAAGCACCCGTGGCCTCAAGTAGCGCCTTAATTCTTCTAATATGATCGGGTCTCAACAAGCACCCGTGGGCCTCAAGTAGCGCCCATAACGTTTACCTTTCGGGTATAAACTTACACCCATATTAATCTCATCATGTTAGGCCTGACCTTTCCCGTTCTCCTCCTCAAAGGTAAGTAAACGTAGGAAACCTTCGTTGCCTAAATAGAAGTAGCGCTAGGTTCAGGGTACAATCCATAGACTGGCGTAAATATTTCACTCCTACTAGGATAGCTCGGGTGCCTCGCACCAGAGGACCTTCACTATCTTGACGGAAGTAGCATCAGGTTCAGGGTAAAATCCTTAGACCGACGTAAATATTTCACTTCCACCTTGATAGATCCAATCCCCCGGACTTAAAGGTCTCTGTGGGAAAACGAAGCAGACGGATGTCTTTCTGCTTCACATACTATCACGAACCGCTACTTGCCATCTCATCTAGACCTTTCCCGTTCTCCTCCGCAAAAGTAAGTAAACGTAGGAAACCTTCACTACCCGAATAGAAGTAGCACTAGGTTCAGGGTACAGTCCTTAGACATGCGTAAATATTTCACTCCTACACGGGTAGCTTTGATGCCTCGCACCTGAGAGCATTCACCATCTAGACGGAAGTAGCGTCAGATTCAGGGTACAATCCTTAGACTGACGTAAATATTTCACTCCCGCCTAGATAGATCAAGTACCCCACACTAAAAGGTCCATGTGGGACAACAGAGGAGACGGATGTTACTATGCTTTATACTTACTAGCACGCTACACTATCATCACGATATCTGGACCTTTCCAGCACTCTACCGAAAAGCGTTGGGGGCTCTCAATATCTAGGCGGAAGTAGCATCAGGTTCATGGTACAATCCTTATACTGACGTAAATATTTCACTTCCGCTTAGACGGATCGAGTCCCTCACATTAAGAGGTTTTTACCCACTTAACCATAGGGAGAGGCCGATGTCACTATACTTTACACTTGCTAGCATGCTCCACATCACAAATCGGACCTTTCCCGTTCTCCTCCGCAAGAGTAAGTAAACGTAGGAAACCTTCGCTGCCCGAATAGAAGTAGCACCAGGTTCAGGGTACAATCCTTAGACTAGTGTAAATATTTCACTCCTAGTTGGGTAGCTCGGGTGCCTCGCACCAGAGGACCTTCNTTGACCGACCCACGGCTGGACTGCGGCTACCCGAACGGTTTTAAAACCTAGGATCACGCGACGTAACCGAATCTGTCATTTTCCTTATGTCGTACTTTTTGGGGTGGAGTCCACCTACTTGATTTTGGCCATAGTTAGTATTGATGTTACGTTTTCTGACCAGATAAATTGGCGTGCACATAGAGATGCAGCTTCGTTGGCGTAGCGCTCAAAATACGATTTGCACTTCTCAAAAGTGACCTAAATGTGTGGCAAAAATAATACATTGAATTTCTTTAATGGAGTCATTGCACGTATAATTACCTTTACTATACATATCAATAGGAGTGTTATCGCTGCTAAAAATCCACAATAACAAAATTTAGACCCCCTTTTATGGATAGGGGTCGAACGAAAAATTAATACGAAAGCAAGAAGTAAAAAGACACAATTTTTGTAGGTGGAAAACCTTTCTGTAAAATAAACGATAAAAAACCACTCCCGCCGTAGCCTTTGAATCTACTATAAACGTCAAGTTCGTAGATTTACAATAGGAGAACATGATGTAGAAAACAAAAGAAAAAAGATAATGTTTTGATGGCCGTAGTTGTAGGTTTCCGGGCGAAAATGAAGTGAATAGCGGCCTCCTCCTTAGGTCATCAATAAAACTCTCAATTAGCAGCTCATCAATCCAAGCTCCTCATTAACACTTTAATCATGTTTATACAATTGATTAGTCCAGCTCAATTATAACTCACTAGGCCCATCAATAATGAAGTATAATAAATTAATGTCCCATTAATCTCCAAATTAACCATAATGATCCACTTAATAAGTAACCCGATCCAAATACCACGAAAAGCTATAAGTCATATCAAACATAAAAATATCTCAAATTGTTTCATTTCTCGACTCGGGAATGACTATATAGAAATATATGTGTACTCGAATAATAAATTTCTCATGGTTATATCAGAAGTCCCCTAATTTGTGTAGTCGAAAGATTCGAGTACACAAATCACCAAATTTGCCATGAGAATATTGTTGTAATAAACTTATAATAGTAGTATCGCATTTTGTAACTGACATTATGCTTCTCCAAAATCTCTATCTATGAACTCTATAAAAGTATTCGATGAATTTTTGTTTCATATGTTGTCTTTAAAATTTATGATAGTTTCTGACCATGGATAAGACCCCTGTTATCTTAGAATATCTCGATATTTCCAAATAAACAACTTCACAATTTCTCATATAACAAGTATGATTTCCTGAACGCAAATAAAATATTCCTCGTTGTTGGACACTTTTACGATATTTGTAGTTATAACTGAGAGTCCCTTGTCATAAATAAAATTTAGTGAAATCCATACTATTAGGTAGTCATTTGATCATCTTGGTTGTAAATGAAAATATCTTATCTTAAACAATGAAATCTAATATTTTAAAAAGGAGGGGGATTTTAAAAAAAAAATCGAAGAATCACGTCTATACATAATACTTGTGCAAACTGGAAATATGTCAAGTCCGTGGCAGCTCCTCTCCGCTCATATTCACAATCTCATACATTAATTTTCTTACCACCGTTGTAATCCGTTATGAAATTTCCCATTCAAAGTACAACTTGCCAACATGTTTACTCATCTCAACTTTCTTGATAGTGAGGGGAATTAATATACCGATCCCCCATATTCTGATAGACAAATTGTTGATACCGATTAAATTTCTGATAAATAGGAAATAATAAGTGCAATAGATAAATGAATTCCTTGAATAGATAGGCACGACATCCTGATCCTCCAGAATATGTAAGAAGATTTCTCATAATATTATATTTTACTCCCTTCTATAAGTTTCCAAGTAGAATACACTCGAAATTACTTGTATTCGTTTCGTCACTATTGCTGGTTAACAGATCACAATCATAATATTGTCACTTCAATTCAAAATTCTCATAACATCTTCATTTCCTTCCATATTGACCAGGTGTTTGTAGTCATAAGTCCCCAATGCTTATCGGTAATATTACGGCATCATATCTGAATTGTTTAGAACGCTTCCTTGAAAGAAACTAATTAATCGATCTCTCATTGCTAGTTAATGATTTTGCATATACCATCATTTGCATAAGATTCACATTCAAAAGATCTTAGTTTTCCTCTCCGAATAGAACTAATATCATTGTATCAAGATTCGACCCTTGGTAGTTTCCTACTAACATAATTTGCTGGCCGATGCTATTTGTCATTGTGTCTAACCAAGTCTGCTTTCTCAAAACTTCTATTGACAGTACAAACTATAAAACCAACGGCTCCCCAGGAAAAGGTGGCGACATAAATGATTCTTTACTCAAACACTTCTCAAACTTTAGCAAGTTGATAGACATTGGACAATATTAATTTCTATTCGTCATGCAGATACATAAGATCAATTACATTACTCCCCTTTCTCACAAGCGCACATCTAGGAGGGCTGAACATCATTTGATACTTTCACAAGATACTAAAACATTCGTTCATATGCTTAACATGATTTCCGCATTGTCAACCCGTTATCCGCATTCCTTGATGTAGACTTCCAAACATTCATCGATTGTATCCTCGAATCTATCATCATGCCAACTCTCCAACTATTATTCAACTTTGGGACAACCAATGGGTTTGTGATCCAATATACGTATCTTACAAGCTCGATGAGTCATGCCTGCAACAAACTTCCAACCAATTCATCAATTGCTTTTTCTTTTTCATGTAAGAACTTCTACTTATTCTAATGAATCATTTTCAATCTATTGTGACATATCTATTTCAAACTACTTTAATAACCACATGTTTCATCTGCTTATTATTTTTTTTATACTTCCGAGAAGACCTCATCATTTGAATCAACTCAAGTTTTCTGATAAAACATCCACAATCCAAACTGATTTCTTCGCACTAGAGCTTTACATAAGGATTTGGCAAATGATATTACAACAAGAACGTGTTAACTCCAGGTTCCCTTTCATCTTTCTGATACCCGAGGGGATAGAAAACTTTATCATCAAATGAGGCTTGAATACAATCGCCCTGAACAAATATAAAGCATTCTTTTAGAATATCATTATAAGGGATGATAAGAAGATCCACCACTACGAATACCACCATTAAATTCCTCGATATTTTTTTATCTCCCAAAGAGATTAGGAGACAAATAGAATCTTCGGGAGCATCAACATTGTTCTTAAATGCGACTAGCATAAAATGTACTGTCTGTAGATTAATAGTTCGACTCAATAATGTTGTAACTGAATTAAGAATGTGGGTCCCATAAATATATATTTCATGAAGAATACCGTTACAAAAGATTATTAACATAAACTTGACGAAGGGGAGTTCCATAAAATTAAATTTCCAGACGAATACCATTCTGGGCAATTAATAAAATATATAAATTCGATGTCCCATTCACGATATATAACTCCAAGCAAGTATTGTTGATAGATAACTCTATAAATGAATTTATAATGATCAACCAATCACCAATGGCAGACACGGTGATGCTATGACTAATAACCATATGCTAGAAGTCCTCATGAATATTATTCCGGACGAATACCATTCCGGATGATTAAAAAAAACAATTTCATACCTCATTCACGATATGCTCATTGTTATCGATACTATGACCATCAAATAGAGTTTAATTCAATTTCCTTAGTATAATAATGTTCTTTAACTCCAAATCTTCAAACATAATTCCAAGGGTTGCGAAACTAAAACATGATCCACATGATCCAAATAGGGAGCATTAATCGATGAAGACATGTAATATTTCTCAAACAACATGGAAACCATGGTGAACCGACTATTTCACGAAATGTTCGAATCTCTTTGAATGATGGGTAAAAGATCCGCATAGTTAATATAACCATTAAGGATGTCTTAACCTTCACTGGACTCTGAGTATCGAAAGTTAAATCACCGAAGCCATAGATAAAATGTCTAAAACATATAAATGACTCAATAAAATTCATTGACTGAATTTCATAGAGAAGAAAATATTTTGTGATATCAGTTTCTTCTAATTTATAATCAGATAAATATGCTCATAGCTGAAAACCAAAAAATTCTGCATCATGGTCTTCGGTAATAATACATTCTGCTATTTCATACATTATATAACCCTGAATAAACTGGATACATACAAAACTATCTCCTATATGTTCTTTTTCAAAGGTGATACGCCCCAAAAATATTATGTAGTTTCAATACGAGTTATCAAACCCAAAAGTCTATGAAGAATCATACTGGAATGTGTTTAATGATGTGATAGACTTCTGCATTGCATTAAATGGCCGAATAGAATCGATCTTTGAACTCTTGATACGAAACAATGGAAAATTTCTTGAACTCTTTGAACTTTGTTAACCGACTAAACCATCAGAGTGTCGAGTCCTTCATAACGGAGGTGTAATGATTATCACGGGTATGCTCGCCATATAGTCGTCATCTTTCATAAGTGAGGCTCAGATTGACCTCGAACTAATCCATTCAAGCATCATTGTGCTCAATTTCTTCATTCATCTCCTAGAAATTTGAATCGATCAAGTTCCCAATTGTCTACAAAGGGAAACTTTGTTCTCCCCCAATGTAATAGAGGGTGTTCGGAGGCTTCACATAGGATCTCTCTCTTATGTAGCAACTTCATCATTAAAAAAAGATCTTAGACAACATTACATTTTTGAAATCTCCTTAAGAGCATTCACATCCTCTAATTGAGCATGAATACTGCGCAGATGCTCCTCTAGGTTCTCCTCGTCACGATTATGATCAGTTGATCGTGAAAGTACCGATGGTGGGAGATGAACATTCCTTAGGCAATTACTCCGCCGCTCTTCCGAATTTAAAAAATTCTGATAAATAATAGGAAATAGATAGCTAATAGATGCCCCCGGATGAATTCCCGCTCCGAGAAGGTTGAGTAATGATTTCGGCGACCGGGGTTCTTCCAAAAGTATTGATTGAGTCCCCGGTAATACATCACCCTCGTTTCTTCCAATTATCCGAGGGTTCGACTCCGTTATCGACCATCGACCTGTGAAAAGATGCTAAAATACTCTCGACATGATTTAATCTAATAAATATTCAAAATACATCCAATCTGCCACCGAATATTTGTCGTAACAACTTCATGGCACACAAATTACGAAAATGACCCTAACATCAATTTATCCAAGAATCTTCCAAAAATATTGATAATGTCATTAGGAGCTCTTATATGCGATTTCACGGCCTAAATTACGAAAACACAATATACATGGGGTGTCCGAAATATAAAATACCTCCGAAGTCATTTTATTTCAAAACATTCAGAATACATTGGAAGATGTGCCATAAGATTCTCGAGATATCTAAATTACAAAAATATCCCCATGCAATACCAATAGTGATCTTCATAGTTCATCCCAAAAAGATTCAACCCTTGTTAATTAGTTGCTTTGGCAGAATATCAAACCAATAACTTCACATTTTTTGTGGTGCCATTGACACACTGAGAAATCAAATAGAAATCAACTCTAATAAACTCAAGTGTCTTCAGTCTGACGACTCAACTTCAACTCCACGAATCAAATAGAAAAGAACCAACGTGCTTCAAACTTGTAATTTTATGAGCGCATTGAACACAAAGCCATGAACCATAATCCCGCTGTAAAAACATTTAAATCATTATTAGTTGTGATATAAGAAAAGAAAACCGATAGAAAACTAAGATAATCTTCATCCCAGCAAGTGTCGGCTAAGTTTCCTTTGTTAAAAGAAAAGAAAACCGAGAGTCATGATATAAGATTTTCAAAAAATGACCTATAATTAGGGGCAAGATCATAAATTTCCCCATAAACAACCAAGATCTTTTATATTTCCTCTTTGTAATATCCAATAATGAAGTAAATCTCCAATTTCTCGAACCCTTAATACTTGTATTTTCTCAACATTTTGTATATCAAAGAATCTCGCATAATATAACTCGATCAAACTTGATCTTGATTGCTCTAATTATGGTAATATTAGATAATGATGATTATAAATAAGAAAATCTCTGAAATTCATGAAATTATGACAACTCCAATAACAAATGAGAAAATTTGTGTCATCCAAACGAGAATTTCTTGAATACTCTGATCATAAAAAAGAACGTCAACTCTGACACTTGCTTGTCTCGGATGAGACAAATGTATTTCTACGCATCCAAAATAACATCACTTCATATGTCGCGTTGTTATCTTTTCTGAGAGTTTCTTGCTATCCATAAGATTCTTTATTAGTTAAATAACTCGTTGTTAAGGCGGTGATAACTGACAATCAAATAAGGATGATAATACACATGAGTCATCTAGTAAATTATTCTAAATATACTAGAGAGAATACCATACTAAAGATATTATCATATTATCATAAGAGCCACATCATCACAATCCATAAGATAATGAAATCCATCTTCTTTGGATTACGTAATTTAAAATCCACAATAAATAAGATATATCGATATACACTTTCCACAACGAAGACCGTTCATAACAATGAATAATCTGTCTTGATCAATATGACGTAATCTCAAAACGATCCAATAGTAAAATAATAAATCCATATCAGAATTCTTAAATAACGAATTCTGAAAAATCGGAAGAAACATTTTCATATTTCTGCTGATAGTTCAAACTTTGAAATAGTTACAGAAACTGATCTCCACCGTTGAGAACGTAGAAAAATGTGTCATTACTAATATACGTAAATTTCATAATAATCCAACGGTGAAATTAAGCACGACATATAGAATATCATATCTCAATATCGTAGAAAACTCAGTCTGAAACTTTAAATGTTCGTCGTTAATTTAAAACTGAAACAATATTTAAAATTGATCTCCACCGTCTAGAACATTTACAAGTACGTCTTAAAAAATATACACAAATTTAAGAAACATCCAACGGTCCAAGTATGTAAACTGAATAGAATATTCGAACTGCACATTACTATAAGATTAGAAATATATCAACCATATATTCAGATAGTAAACCGAAATCCGAAATTACCATTAAAACTGATTGTCACCGATCCGAAGACCTAGATATATGTATGAAACCATGCTAAAAAATTTCAGGACGATCCGATGGTACAACAATGAGAATCGAATCGAAAAACCAAATTTCGTATACTTGAAAAATCAGAAACAATCACTTCTACACCAACGTTAATTCAAAAATCCGAAAAACCATAAAATTAGATCTTCACCGTTCAGAATCGAGATATATATGTGTATAACTGTATAAGAAAATTGCAGGCCGATCCAACGGTTCAATAATTTGAAACAAACTTAATACCGAAGCTGCGCTGAATCAAAAATATATTCGCGTTTTTCATCCCAAACTCCGGATAAAAACTCAATGGGATTAAAAACGTTCCCCACGGACGGCGCCAATGTTATCGCTGCTAAAAATCAGCAATAAAAAAATTTAGACCCCCTTTTATGGATAGGGGTCGAACGAAAAAGTTATACGAAAGCAAGAAGTAAAAAGACACGCTTTTTGTAGGTGGAAAACTTTTATGTAAAAGAAACGATAAAAAACCACCCCGACCGTAGCCTTTGAATCCACTATAAACATAAAGTTCCTAGATTTACAATAGGAGAACATGATGTAGAAAACAAAAGAAAAAAGATCATGTTTTGATGGCCGTAGTCGTAGGTTTCCCGGGCGAAAATGAAGTGAATAGCGGCCTCCTCCTTAGGTCAAGAATCCAAGCCCCGTTTTTTTTCATTAACCATGTTTATATATATGATTAGTCCAGCCCAATAATAACTCTCTCGGCCCATCAATAATGAAATCCAATAAATAATGATCCATTAATATCTAAATTAAACATAACGATCCACTTAATAAGTAACCCGATCCAAATACCACGAAAAACTATAAACCATATCAAACATAAAAATATCTCAAATTGCTTCAGTTCTCGACTAGTGAATGATTATATACAAATATATGTGTCCTCGAATAATAAATTTTTCATGGCGATATCAATGAAACTACGTACTTCTTTAAAAACTGTGTTCACGCACTCAGATATATTAGTTGTCATCATGCCATACCTAAATAAAAAGAAATAAACTTGTGACAATTGCAATTATTCAAAAGTGTTGTTGGTACCTCTTTCCACCGTTATACGCTAGTGTCTACTTTTCTTTCGGGATGATGTTCATGTAATTAAATGCACCGACGCATTGTCTTCGAATCACTGCCATTACAGTTTCAAAGTCTACAACGGTGTTAATTGTACATGTTGCCCAATACTTAGCCTTTAGTCTTCTACCCTTATGTTTCTCTTAGCCTTTAATCCACGTTGGCGTTGCACAAAGGCCAAGAATCCTGATCTACGGTCAGTAAGAAGACAAATGTCACAACGTCTTAGTATTATATAACTTACCAATAGCTCCAAAAACCAAGTAATTTTCTCTCATTTCTCTTCATCGACAATAGCGAAAGCAAGAAGTAGTATGTGCCCCATCCCATCCATGGTAACGGCTAGCAACAATTTATAGTTATACCTCCCGTATAGCTGAGTCCCATCAACCGATATTACTGGACAACAATAACGAAATCCTTCAATGGTAAGTGCGAATGACCAAAACACAAAATACAAAAGTCGTGCGACGATTGTACCCAAGTTTTGTAAAAGCACTTCCTACAGATAACTTGGAAGATCCATTGTCGATGAATCTCACGAACCATATGTCTTTTCAATAGCTTGTTTCATACTTGACCATGCTTTAGGATATGGTATTTCAAAGCCCCATTGGTTTTCCATGTAAGTTTAAGCTTCAGTTGGTTTGAATTTGGGTTCGCTGAAACCACCTCAACCAATTGCCTAGAAATCCAGTGTTTTTTCATATTGGCGGGATGTGGCATTTTCTATAAATGCATGTGTGTGGGTCTACGAAAGTATTAATAGCCTATTCACCATCATTCGAACGATAACCAGTTCGGACCCTCCAAGGACATTGACTTAGGGTGGAACAACAACGCATATCGTATTCTGTGAACAAACTCCCGCTTAGCAATCTTGATAGCATACTTAGTCACTGCATCCCTGAGTTCAGATTTAGTAAGAAAAGAAAAACTAAAAGCAATGAGTGTCACGATCGTAATAAACATGTAGGTATGATATATCATATGTGTCTCCCCACATAGGTTCTTGCTCATTCGTAATAAATGAAGCCCCCAACGCACTTGGAACATAGGACCGCAAGGATGAGCCTTGTCAGTGATCTTCATTCCTTGTAAAAAACAATGTAGCATGATACCGTGCACTTTCGTTACCTCGATGGCGTGGTTCTAACGGGCCCGATACATTGGTATGAAATTTATGTGTATAATTCTTATGACAATGAGAATAAGTTTGCGCCAATACTTGCATTGTAACGAGTGATGACATGCGTGTGCCCTAATAGTTGAACTGATTCCTCCACGTTGTTGGCGACATCACCGTCGTCACTCTGGTACGACCTCTCAGGATCAGTGTTACCATTGATATCCTTTTCAACCACTTGTATCTCATTTGCTCATGCTACATTTTAAATCAATCAAATAACACTTCAAAAAAATTGTAAATTAGTATTATCAAATTATATAAAGAGAGATATACCCTGAACAACTAAAACCAAATGAATTCAAGTAAAATACTTACCCATTGTTGATACTAAGTTCATAAGATTTGTGTCCCTCCTCTAATAATCGTAGTTGCTAGACCCTCAAACTCGTGGAAACTCCATGGACAACCACTTCCTTCGCCATAGTTATATCGTGATATTCCACCTTGGAATCAAGCCCCACTGTCTCTTGAGGGAGTATAGTGCAATGAGGCCGTATGTTAAGTTCAAATCAAAATTATTCACTGAGATAAAAGATGTAACAAAATAAGATTACAAAATCATACGTTAAAAAATGGATATCCTCATCCTCTTATTACTGTCGAAAAAAATATACTAACTTAAGTCACATTCTTTCATTTGCTATAGTAGTCCCCGAAACACGTCAAGGTCGCTGTCAGCATAACCTTCGATCATGTCGATTAAATGGGCCTTCGGGCTTCCTGGGCTATCTGGGCCATTAGGCATTGTTATCTTGAATGTGCCAAATCACTGCAAAGTTTCGGATCTTGGGCATTGTAGGTTCATTTTTTGTCACATGAACCAACCTAGTATAACCTTGGCTTCCATCAGTTCGGGGTACTAGGCCCCGATGCTCTCATCAAATATCTCTAATCTTTTTATTTGTAGATGTGTGATTTTTCTTTGTTACTATATTTATACATTATATTTCACACATTATTTTATATAATTCGCTAGTATTGTGTAATGAAAAATGATGACATGGATTCAAGTAATAAAAAACTTATAACATTGATATACTATTTTGTTTTTCTATTTTTTTATTTCTTAAGTTTTTCTATTTTATTTAATTTTGAGTTATTATTTAGAATATAACATTCATGAAAACAATATGGAAATATTAAATAAATCAATAGATAAGATTATATTAAATGCTATATTAAATCAACTAATAATTATGCTAATTATTTTGTATATTTATAAACACATTATAAAATAATTAAATTAACCAAGTATTTGATAATAGTAAAATTTAAAACTACAACATGCTACATGTAAAAAAATAGGGAAATTTGCACAAATAACTTTATTACAGTTTCACACTTTCACAAATACATTTTTTTTTTATTCACTTACAATAATACATTTATTTCTACCGTAAGTGATATTGTTCATCTCCACCGTAACTTTGCGAAAAAACGTTGTAGCGATAAGAACTCTACGATTTCCGTCCTACCTCAGACTTCGATCTTTTTACCAAGTTTTATCAAGGTAAAAATCATGGCTCCTCGCAAGGCTAGATATCCAGCCCTGTCCGAACTAGATATCGTAGAGCTTAGGTCTAAATTTTATATTCCCGCTCATTATTCGATTTGGAAGAGAAAAGAAGATGTTCCATGTTTCCTTCCAGCGGAAATGAACGTTCATGCTAGCGCCCTCCCTGTTATTGCGGTTTGGGCTTTTCGCTACACCCGTTTGTAGCGGCCGTACTTCGGGAGATTCACTGCCCAACCTATGCCATGTTCCCCGGTAGTTATGTATATATAATAGCATTTATTTTCTATTGTCATAAATAGGGCATAGCCCTGACTTTAGAACGTTTTTTCAATTTGTTCTTAGTCGGATCCAGAAAGGGTAGGAGGCTATTAGGGGGCCGTAGGTTATACTATATGGCAGTACGCGTCGCAGAGTGCACTATAGTCGATAAGGAGGACTTCCTTCACGAGTGGGAGTCATGTTATGTGTGGATAACAATTTCTAAGGAGGACTTGCTTAGGGTGTGGCCGATTATTACCTACCCACATATAGGTAGGTTGGATCGAACCCGATTCAACCCTTCTNATGCTTGCCATATAGTCGTCATCTTTCATAAGCGAGGCTCAGATTGACCTCGAACTAATCCATTCAAGCATCATTGTGCTCAATTTCTTCATTCATCTCCTAGAAATTTGAATCGATCAAGTTCCCAATTGTCTACAAAGGGAAACTTTGTTCTCCCCCAATGTAATAGAGGGTGTTCGGAGGCTTCACATAGGATCTCTCTCTTATGTAGCAACTTCATCATTAAAAAGATATTAGACAACATTACATTTTTGAAATCTCCTTAAGATCATTCACATCCTCTAACTGAGCATGAATACTGCGCAAATGCTCCTCTAGGTTCTCCTCGTCACGATTATGATAAGTGGATCATGAAAGTACCGATGGTGGGAGATGAACATTCCTTAGGCAATTACTCCGCCGCTCTTCCGAATTTAAAACATTTTGATAAATAATAGGAAATAGATAGCTAATAGATGCCCCCCGGGATGAATTCCCGCTCCGAGAAGGTTGAATAATGATTTCGGCGACCGGGGGTTCTTCCAAAAGTATTGATTGAGTCCCCGGTAATACATCGCCCTCGTCTCTTCCAATTATCCGAGGGTTCGACTCCGTTATCGACCATCGACCTGTGAAAAGATGCTAAAATACTCTCGACATGATTTAATCTAATAAAAATTCAAAATACATCCAATCTGCCACCAAAAATTTGTCGTAACAACTTCATGGCACACAAATTACGAAAATGACCCTAACATCAATTTATTCAAGAATCTTCCAAAAATATTGATAATTTCATTAGGAGCTCTTATATGCGATTTCATGGCCTAAATTACGAAAACACAATATACATGGGGTGTCCGAAATATAAAATACCTCCGAAGTCATTTTATCTCAAACATTCAGAATACATTGGAAGATGTGCCATAAGATTCTTGTCATTTGGGCTGGTTCAATAGTATAGGGCCTTACCTAATACGGGGTATCCGGTCCCGGAGCCCTCATTACTAGCCCATCGGGCTTGATTACCATCAAGACCGACCATATGACGATGAGTGCGTTTGGCACGATGTTCGATCAGGCGTTCTTGGGACCATACACGAACAAGTTATGACAAACGTTCCTAGGACCAATCCTATACTTAGTAAATTTGAAATGTTGATTTTAAATTTCAAAAGTACAACGGTTATTTCGCGTTACTTTTATTTAAATATTAAAAAGCAGACATGCGCCTTTCCGTATTCTGTTACCTGACAGGTGTGATGAGTGCGTACAGGCTGCAGCCACCTGTGGCAACATACGTGTTGGTTCGGTATTGGTCATGAAATTAATATTTAAATCGGGGTCTTGGTGATTGTTCATCTCCACCGTAACTTTGCCAAAAAACGTTGTAGCGATAAGAAATCTGCGATTTCCTTCCTACCTCAGACTTCGATCTTTTTACCAAGTTTTATCAAGGTAAAAATCATGGCTCCTCGCAAGGCTAGATACCCAGACCTGTCTGAACTAGATATCCTAGAGCTTAGGTCTAAATTTTCTATTCCCGCTCATTATTCGATTTGGAAGAGAAAAGAAGATGTTCCATGTTTCCTTTCAGCGGAAATGAACATTCATGCTAGCGCCCTCCCTGTTATTGCGGTTTGGGCTTTTCGCTACACCCGTTTGTAGCGGCCGTATTTCGGGAGATTCACTGCCCAACCTATGCCATGTTCCCAGGTAGTTATGTGTATATAATAGCATTTATTTTCTATTGTCATAAATAGGGCATAGCCCTGACTTTAGAACGTTTTTTCAATTTGTTCTTAGTCGGATCCAGAAAGGGTAGGAGGCTATTAGGGGGCCGTAGGTTATACTATATAGCAGTACGCGCCGCAGAGTGCACTATAGTCGATAAGGAGGACTTCCTTCACAAGTGGGAGTCATGTTATGTGTGGATAACAGTTTCTAAGGAGGACTTGCTTAGGGTGTGGCCGATTATTACCTACCCACATATAGGTAGGTTGGATCGAACCCGATTCAACCCTTCTCGTCGGGACATCGCAGATACCCTAGCGTTGTTCCCTCCTCCCGAAGCACGTCTTAAGCGAATAGATATACTTCTGGAGAAGAGGTTGATTGAAATAGGGGTAGCGGGTAGGACTGGAGCCCCAGCCCCGAATGGGATATTTTCCAGCTCTGTTTCGTCCGAAGGATCGGTTATGGAGTGAGATAATATATTAGGTTCATCTATCCTGATCCTTATAAGTTTCTTTTGTAGGTTCTACGGAGACAATGTCGGGGGCACGTTGATCCCTTCGAGATCATCGTCGGGGGGGATTCCCCCATCAGCTCCACTTGTGTGGGCAAGCTGACTATGCGCTGCACATGGGAGCTCTCCTCCGGTAAAGGGCCCGCTTTACGGGTTATAGGGAACTGACAGTGAGGTGAGTTCAAATAATTCTGAGAAATACAATGATTTACTAATAGAATTTCCAAATTTAGTTAAGAAATATTCTGACTTAGAGAAGAAATATGAGAGAACTTGCTTTCTGAAAAAATTTAAACATTAGAAATTGAAAATAATCAAAGTACTCAGTGTGTAAATAAGATTCTAAGTGTTCAAAATTTTTTTTTTGATAAAACCGGTTTAGGTTTTAACTCCAATTCTGAAAAATTTGTATGGAAAGTCACCTTTGCTATTTGTTAAATCAATTTCACCAGACTGTTTTGATTCTACTTTGCCTGCATGCACATCTGAAATTGACAATGTGAATAAACCTGATGTTATGCATGTTAGCTTTGATTCATTTGATAGCAAATTTGTAAAAGCTTCTTCTTCTTATGATATAGAATGCCGTGAGATTGAAACTGCCTGCAATTTGAAACATGATCAATGTGTTATGACTGATACTATCTTCAAATATGTTAGACAGGGGATATGTTTTATTTCAAAACCTAGGCAGACTAAGTTGCATGCACCCATTAGAAGAAATCCCAAGAGTTACTCAAATAAACTTGTTATCAGCTTACCTACCTCTGTTAAACATAGAAACGAAAGTAACATATCTGTTAATAATCTTATTAACAGATTGATATCTTACTATAAGAAATATGAAACTCTCAAATTTTATAATATTAATCAAATGTAGTTGCCTAAATGTATAGGTGTGGATCCTAGATAGTGGTTGTTCTCGCCACATGATTGGAAATAAGGAACTGCTTGGTGATTATAAAAGTACTAGAGGGGGTAGAATTACGTATGGTGACAACTCTAATGGTAATGTGATATGTACGAGAAGTCTTAAATCTGGTCAATTTGAAATTGTGAATATATTGCATGTGAATAACTTGATGCATAATTGGATAAGTATTAGTCAATTATGTGATTCTGGATATGAGGTTACATTTAGTAAAGATGCATGCAATGTGTTTAAATGTGGTAATTTAATTTTGAAAGCATGTATAGTGAAAAATGTCTATATTCTAAATACGGTTGAAAATGTGGATGCATGTTTAATTCTGCATATGAATGACATAGAAAGTTATGACATGCTAGCATAGATCTAATCTTTAAGTTGAAAAATATTAATCTAATTAGAGGTATAGATGACATCTTTAGAAATACTAAGTATAATTGTGAAGTATGTGCTAAGTCTAAGCAAACTAGGACTAATTTCAAAAAATTAATACGGTAAATTCATCTAGAAAATTAGAAAGATTACATATAGACCTATTTGGTGAAATTAGACCATCTAGTATAGAAGGTAAAAATTGGTCCTTTGTCATAGTTGATGACTTTTGCTAGGTTTACTTGGGTATTCATTTTAATATTAAAATCAGAAACTTTTTCATACTTTAATTAGTTTAAAAATGAATGGGAAAATAAATTGGATTTTAAAATAAAGTTCTTAAGGAGTGATAATGGTGGTGAGTTTAACAATAATGATTTTACAAACTAGTGTCAAAACTCGGGAATTGAGCATAACTTCCCGTGTCCTCGAACTCCCGAACAAAACGGTGTTGTAGAACGTAAAAATAGAACCTTACAAAAAATGGCTCGCTCTATGTTAATCGAACATAAAACACCCAAGTATTTGTGGGCTGAAGCCGTAAATACCGTGTGTCACGTAGTTAATAGAATTACACTTAGAGGAATTCTTAGAAAAACACATTACGAACTATTATTTGAAAAAACCCCAAATGTTAACTATTTTCTTGTTTTTTGGTGCAAATTTTTTGTACATAATAATGATCAATTGACATTAGGCAAATTTGATAGTAAAAGTAGGGAAAGTAAATTTGTAGGTTATTCATCAAATAGGAAAGCCTATAGAATATTTTTGAATGAACAAAAACAAGTAATTGAATTAATACATATCATCTTTTTTGATGAAACACATAAAAATCTAGAAATTGAACCATATGATAAAAATGATTTAGAATATGAAAATGAAGATGATCACTATTTTGTAAATAGGGAAGAAAATGAAACTGAAATTTTAGAGTCTGAAAAATCAGTCCATACACATTGATAAACCTGTAATGAATCTGTTCGAATTGATAAACCCTCATATATACCTAATATGCCTAAGTAAGTCAAACATTTTAGGAGATGTAAATGAATCAATTAGAACATGTAGGTTTTTTAATTCTTTTTGTAAATTACAACATAATCAACTTGCCATGGCTAAGAGACAAGTTGAAATAAAACATGGAGAGCTGGTGTCGGTCCGAGACGAGAGAGACAGGTTGAACAACGAGTTGCTAGAAGCGGGGACACAAATTTCCCTCCTAGAGACTCAAGTGTTTTAGCTTGATGGGAAATTCAAAGCAGCCCAGACAGAAGCACACTCCGCCAAATCCTGGATTGTGGAGTTGGATGCTAAGGTGCGAGAGAAGGATGAAAAAGTGAACCAAGTCCAGGTTCGGGCCAGGAGAAACTGAATAAGCTGAACGAGCTTCTCCTTGGTATCCAAGAGGAAAAGACTGGCTTGGAAGAAAATATTGCTCAAACTCATGCCGCAACAGAGAGTTTGGTCCATGAAGCTGTTATGGGATTTGCCTGGTCCCCATTGTTATTTGCATTTGCAGATAACATCCACGGGGCTTATACTGCTATGTACTTGAGCAACATACGGGATCAGGTTACTAAGCAGTTCGTGCTCCCTACCAACGATGAGAGGTGGAAGCTGATCGATCCTTTGGAAAATGATGGAGATTTTAGGGTGATTCATTCCTTGGAGAAGCCCGTTCTAGAGGACGATCCCTTCTTCCCTCTTTTCAAAGAGATGGAGAGAACGGTCAACTAAAAGGTTGCCGATCAGGAGGAAGAGCTGAGACAGCTTGCAGCCCGTAACAGAATGGACCGAAGGAACAAGAGAATGATGACAAATAAGAGGGACAGATAGATTAGGAAAGTATTCAATTTTTTGTACCCCTATTTTTGTTTCCTCATTAAAATGATCAGTTCTTCCTTCTTCGTTTTCTCTTCTAAGAGTTAGAATAAGATTAAAAAGAACTAAGTTCGAGTTCATTATGAATGTTCAAGCTTGTTGGATGTAAGCTCTTTCATTTATTTCAATTTTCACTAAGTATATGATCGGGGTTATTCGATAAGCGTAGGCTCTTCGGTCCCCATTCTTAACTTATGTTGAGATTTGGCTAAGGTTGATTATTTTGAATTTTCAGATGTAAGTGAGGACCACTCTTATTCCGTCATTGGGAATCATAACATTGAAATGGCGTAGCCCCGGTTCTTTATGAGTCTGATGGCAAGCTTCGGCTGAGCCCCGGTTCTATATAAGTCCCGCGTCAGACTTCCTCCAAGCCCAGGTTCTACATAAGTCCCAAGTCAGGCTTATACTTACACATTGATTGATTAATTCCGACCATTATTCATTCTTCTCGTAGTAGATTACAAGAACTTAAGGGTTGTTTCTGGAGGGTGAAGGCCATCGAATCGGATGTTTAGTCTGCAGTGAGTTCTGGGAGTTTTGCGATCCATTCTCAGTACTCAGCAAGCACGGGATCATCTAACTTGACTATACGGTTACCGATATTTCGACCAAACGTCGGTCTTGAATGTGGACCGATATAGTGCCTGGTCCTATGTTTGGTATACTTGCGACGAATTTGGCCAGTGCGTCAGCAATCTTATTATGTTCTCGTGGCACATAGTCAAGTGAAAACTCGTTGAACTTCTTGGATAATTCCAGGACTTTGGCATGATACAACTTCATCATGGGCTCATGTGTATCGAATCTTCCCACGAATTGTTCCACAACTAACTTGGAATCTGAAAACATTCGTACTTTTGCAACTCCTATCTTTTGGGCCAGGGTCTTCCCGATAATATTTCCTCATATTCCACAATGTTATTTTGTTTCTGAGACTAAGAACTTAACTTAGGAATGAATAACATCACATTGTAACGTAGTGAGGGTAATGCCCACCCTCTTTCCTATGAATGTTGATCCATCAACATAAACGATCCATCGATCATCCTTCTGGTTTAAGAATATAGCTGATCGGGTCATCTCAACTACGAAGTTAGCAAGAACCTGAGCTTTGATCGCCCTTCAGGGTACGAATTCCAAATAAATGGAGATGATCTTGATCACCACTTAGATAATCTCTCATTCAGTTCTACCTGATTTAGAACTGCCTTCAAAAGTTGATAAGTATAAACATAAATCTATCGGCATTCAAAATAATGTTTTAGCTTAGATATAGCTTTCTTCAGTGCAACATGAATTTTTAAAAGTTAGTGTATCTGGTCTCTACCGATACCATAGAATGACTCACATAATAGACATGTCTGCGGATATCATCTCTGATGGTAACCAGAGTCGCGCTCACCGCGACTTCAGATACAGCTAAGTATAACCCCAAAGGTTCATTGCTGCTTGGACTTACCATCATAGGGGGAGTGCTTAAATAAGTCTTCAACTCTGAGAAAGCCCGATCACATTCTCCGATCCAATCCAAATGACTTGCCTTCCATAATACTCTGAAGAAGGGCAAGGCCCGATCTGTTGATCTAGAAATAAATCTGCTCAATGCAACTAGACGATCAGTCAGCCTTTGGAATTCCCTTTTATTTCTTGGAGGTTACATGTCAATAATGGTATGAACCTTCTCGGGGTTGACCTCTATACCTTTGTCGAAAACTTAATATCCTAGGAACTTTCCACTTCGGATCCCGAAGCAGCACTTGTTCGGATTTAGTTTAAGCTTATATTTGCGGCATACTTCGAAACAGCGAGACAAATAAGAAATATGGTCTTCATCATTCATGGATTTGACAATCATATCATCAACATACACTTCCATCATGTGGCCTATTAAATCTCTAAAGATTTTGTTGACAAACCTCTGGTAAGTTGCTTCGGCATTCTTTAAGCCAAAAGGCATAACCACATACAATAGATGCCATCTTCGGTCATGAATGTCGATTTCATCTGATCTTCACTAAGGAAGATATGATGGTACCTGGAGTAGACATCCATGGTACTCATCATCGTGCTGCCCGCAACAACATCCACAATCGGTCGATATATGGCAGAGGGAACGAATCATATTCACAACTCTTATTAACATCGGTGAAATCAATGCACATTCTCCACTTCCCGTTTGCCTTGGAAACCACCACCGGGTTTGCGAGCCATTCAATATAGTGGATTTCTATGATAAATCGAGATCGCAGAAACTTATTTACTTCCGCCCTGATTACTTCAATCTTTTCGGGAGAGTAGCGTCTCTTCTTTTGCTTGATAGACTTTTATCCGAGTGCAGTGTTGATCCGATGCTCACTTTCGGATCGGTCAATTCCCGGAACATCATCTGGGGTCCAAGCAAATATGTCTACGTGGCTTCTCACCAGGCGGACCAGTTCTTCTTCAAAAGACGGGGCCAGATGTGCTCCGATACGAGTATTCTTAGTTGAATCCCCCTCAACCAAGTTGATCAACTTGAACTCGATGGGTTCCATAGCCTGCCTCGGGTGCGGGGGCTCTTCCAGCAAATCCACCCGGGCCCTTTTAATTGGTTCCAAATTTCGACACGAGCTCATGTAGCACTGTCTTGCTACTGTTTGATCCCCCTTTACAGATACAATTCCATTCACGTAGTGGAATTTGAGCATCATATGGTAGGTAGAAGGGATCATCTCAAACTTACTGAGTTCGGTCTGTCCAACAAAGGCGTTGTAAGCCAGGTCGACTTCTACGACGATAAATTCAAGGGTCTCCATTCGGTCTTTGAATTGATCTTCCAGAGTGATTGAGAATGAGATCTTCCCGCATTGAATGACGGTCTTCTGGTCGAATGCACATAGGATGATATTAGCGATGGGGAGATCATGACCCGGAGCCCCCAACATCTTAGCCACTTCGCGCTTTATCAGCTTGCACGAAGCCCCAATATCCACCAAGATTCTGTGGGTCCGATGATTAGCAATGACTCTAGTGATGATAAGGAGATCATCACATGGTTCCGTTACCACTTCCCGATCAGCAGCGGTGAAGGTAATGGCGTCCTCGTAAGAAGAGGATCGCTCAGCAGCATCGTACTTAACTAGAGCCACAGATTAAGCACTCTCTTTGGAGTCTCTGCGCGCTGCTCTCTTTTGGTCCCGGACTGATTCATTAATTCAAACTCCACATGAGATGACATAAATATTTCCAACCACAACACGCTCTTGTGGAGCAGCATCATTTTGCGGAGGTTGTGTCTCCACTGCGACGGGGGAGGAGAAAGATTCTCCTGTCTCCCTCCTTTGTTCTGCGGAATTTGGCCACCCCGACCCCATTAACGTCTTCTCCGGCTCTACCCACAGTTCTCTCGACCGTGCGGGTCCCTTTCATATTCCTACGGAGGAGACCTTCGATCCTTCGCTCGATCGTTATAATTTTGGGGCTGCCCCCGATTATTCCTGCCCGTGGCCTATGACGATCGTCACCTTGGCGGCCCCTACGGGGAGAATCAGCTCGTTTGCCCTTAGGATCACTTTGATCGGGCTTCTCCTTTGTCATTGCCCCCACTTATCGAGGCTGTCTCTTAGGGTGCGTAGCCCTATGATTACCTGCGGGCTCAGAGTTCCCTCCAGGCTTCCTGTAGTTCGATCCCAGCGCCTCATCCACTTTAATATATTTATTGATTTTTTGCAGAAGCTTTCCCAGGGTGGAAGGGGGACTCTTCACCATACTGGTCAAAAGGCCACACGGTCCTAAGACTTGTTGTAGAATATCAATCTTGTCTCTGAGCTTTAATTTGATACCTCGGGCGGTTTTATTAAACTTCTCCATGAAGAACCGGAGACTCATTTATGTCGAGATATATTTCAACTGATATAGTTCATGTCTGCTTCAAGGCGGTCCTACATTCGGCGCAAACTACTCAGAGAAGGCAGGATAAATCCTCCATACGATTGTATAGATTGGGCTGGCAAGTTTTTGAACGAGGTTCGAGCATCGCCTTGCAACCTACCGCGAAGATGCGACACTTTAGTGAATTCAAAGCCCGAACCGTTCACATTCTCAACTCGAAATCCGTGGCATATTCAATGGGATCTCAGTCGCCTCTAAATTTCGGCAACCCCTCTGGGTTGCGGTAATGTCGATCTGAGACTGCCGCTCAAATCTCTTTAGAAAAGGGGAGCATCATATCTCCCAAAGCAGCAGAAACACCGCCAGATTGCTGGGATGACGTTTGGGCAGCATGCAAATTATGCCACCAATCATCATCCTTACTCCGCTTGATCGGGGCCTCCATGGCCTTATAGAATAAACCGGGATTCCGCCCAAGATCGGGCTCAAAATCCTTATGCTTGCGCAACGTTTCTAGCTCTCTGGTGAGCTCGTTAATCCACTCATGTATGCGTTACTGATTAGTCTCAAAAACTGGAGTCGGAGCTCTGACTGGAGGTGGTGAAGTAGATAGATATCTATGCTTTCTCATGGTTACTTCGCGCTGTTGGGAAAATTCTCTCCTTCCCGGAGAAGAAAAGAATTCCCGTTATCCGGGGCCTCCCGTTATCCGGGATCGAATTAATGTGATGAGAACCGAATGTAAATGAAGAAAGGTAAAAGACACAAGATTTACCGTGGAAACCCAAAACCGGGAAAAAACCACGTGACCGAAAAACCTCGGCCTGAACTCACTATCACAAGAAGAATAGAATTGATTGATTACAATTGTCTTCATGAGACCTCTATTTATAGAGTCTAACTATGATCTAATCTAGGAAATATTCTACCGAATATTCTAGAATATTCTTTTTCCATATCTTTGACCGCATCTTCCATATATATCTCCAGAATATATCTTCATATCTTCTTCCATATATATCACCAACAGAATATATCTTCATATCTTTATTCCATATATTTAATACGTCAATTAAGGAAAGATATTTCCCCTCGATACTCTCGAATCCCGATCCAAGTCTAATCCGACCTCTATCAAATAGACTCATCACAATCGTCCGATCGATATCCTTAATAGATCCGAGATCCATCAAGTAGATCAACATCACCGCTTCATGTTAGGTTTCTCCGGGTCGGTCTTTCACCATCAAGCCCTTCGACTATCACCCGACCTCCATTCCTAACACTCGCTTAATAATCTCCTCTTCATCGGAGCTGTGCATTTTAGGGTCACTCTCGTACCCTCTATTTGTGGAAACAGAGCTAGTAACAGCCGGTGGTTCTGTTCCACTTCTCTCCAACGTAGTCTCCAGTACTACCTTCCGAATAACAATCTCCAGGTGCTGCAAAGAGAAACAGGGGCTAGAAGGTTGCTAGGAAGCACATCACTATCATTCGTGGAGTTTCCTGTCGCGATGCATTTGCTTGTCCTTTCCCAGGGAGAGACCTCGAGTGGGAATTAGAAAATCGTTCCCACGGACGGCGCCGAAGTGTTGTGGTCAAGAGACTGGGGTATCAACAGTCATCCGGTCGCAATAAAACGAACTCAGTTTTGATTTGTTTGAATTGGGTAGACAATATGAAATGGAAGCAAGCAAAATACACAACGATTTATCGTGGAAAACCCATTGGAAAGGAGAAATAACCACCTGAATAAAAGCTATAAATGCTCTTAGCCGATATATTAATCAAACAGTTCGTGATACAAACAGATAAGGCTTATGAAAATTACATAAGAAAGTGCGAGAAGAGAAATGGATAGAGTAACAGTCTATTTCCTGCATCCAAAAGGTCCTGTTGAGCTTACCTTCAAGCCTTGTATTTATAGAGGGGAAACGTGTGTGGAAAGCACTCTGTAACCACCTCTGACAAAGTCGTTTTCCCATGCTGGAAAACGTGGCTATGCCCGAAGTGGAAACAACGTGAGCGGGCCCGAAACGTGGAGCACGTGCATGTGTCGGAAGCGTATGGCACATGAGCTATAACCGTTTTTACCGATCCAAGGGATCGATCTCCGGGTCTCTGAGTTACGCATAACTCCATCTTTGGTCTTGAAACATAAATGGGCATTCGGAGCGGTTATTTCAAACAGGTTAAGTTAAGGATCTTGGGTTGCAAAGGTTCGTTTCTTGTCATCTGGGCTGGTCCAATATTAGTTGGCCTTACCTAATACATGGTATCCGGTCCCACAGCCCTTGTCATATATAGATTATAATGATCGTACTTTTTGTACGAAATCGAACTAAAACGAAACACAGAATTTGTTAAAACATATGTCTTATAAATATAGGTCTTTTAAAAATTTAAAATGCAAATATTATTTATGAAAGAGAACAATTAATCTATTTAATAATTCTATGTAAATATCAACAAAAACATTAGTAACAAATTTATGAAAATAACATTTCTCAACAAATTTAAACTAATTAAGTTAAAGAAAATAGAAAATGAGTAACAACAATATATACTGGTACAAATTCAAATACAATGATATTATTTCAGATGAAACATTACCAGGATGGGTAGAATTATGACTCGGATTTGAATGTTTATCACCGTTGATATTGTCACGAAAAAAACGAAAAGAATAACTAAAATTTCCAAAAGTCGAATCCATAGAGACACTAAAAAGGCACAAAATCAAGTAACTCCGCAATAGAGAATTTGTAGTAGAGAAATATACTAACTGTGATGATTCTTATAGAATTGTGATCCGACATTATAACGTGTTGCCATCAAATCAACAAAATATGGCCATACAATGTCAACCCGATTTCTATCAGCAATGAAACCGGGCTACTTAAAAAAAATATATATAAACGATGCTAGCTCGGTTTCATTAACATTGAAACCAATCTAATAATTTTTTAAGGTGGAAATTTTCCCATCGACGTTCATCACTGTTAGAAAAATAAAAGAGAAATATTGCCAATGCTATTATGTGAAAGTTTTAAAAGGCATTGTCCATTTTGAATGGCATACACTGTGACACGTGACATTGCTAATGTAGTTATTTGTCCTGAAATTCTAGGTCGGGTATATACAACTTATATTTTAAAAATTAATAAAAAATCAAATTAATTCAAATTTAAATAAATTTTTAATATTATAATATGATTTATCCAAAAACATGATTGTATCGCCTTAATCAACAACTTTCCGTAAGTTATTTTTACAGGTATTCTAACTTAATGGGGTTGTTTGGTACTGTGTTTATAAATTGAGGTGAGGTGTTGTGGGGTGCGGTGAGATGAACGCATAATTAATAACATAATTTTTAAAACTGTTTGATAAAAAACTATAGTATGATGAACGTGATTTTGGTAAAAATACATATTTACCCTTAACATAAACAAATGATTTTTCTCAATTTAATCCAGTGATACATCTAAATAATATTAATAAAAATACATATTTATACTTAGACATTTAAAATGAAATTTATTAACATTAATTAACATTTATAAATGAATGGAACGGTTTACATTTACATATAAATTAATTTACATAAAATGATTTGAGTTGTTAAAATCA
Organism: Utricularia reniformis; assembly: GCA_009725065.1. Classification (NCBI taxonomy): domain Eukaryota; kingdom Viridiplantae; phylum Streptophyta; class Magnoliopsida; order Lamiales; family Lentibulariaceae; genus Utricularia; species Utricularia reniformis. The sequence continues at coordinate 75,795 of RWGZ01001278.1, read as the reverse complement.
GTCAAAGCTGCTAAAATTTTAAATATATAAAATTCAAAGGAACGGTAGTCGAAATTAACTACAAGCCATACGCAAAAAAAATTATATAGCGCAACCCATGGTGTCAAGAAACAAGATATCGATGAATCCAATGCAATTGAATTCATGAATTGAATCCAAATACTGGAAAATAACAAATGGTTGAGTTTGTTAAAAAGAGAAAGAGATGAAACATTTCTTGGCTCCAAACTGAGTAAAGTTCATATACTAACGGTGCGGAAAGTGTCCAATTCCTTTAATTTTTTCTACAGGTTACGCAATCTAATTTCCTCTCGTATGTTTCAGTTCTTTGTCTTTATAAATTTCATATTTATGGGTTTGTTTCGCCTCTTTCAACCCATACTTCTTACAGAATTCAATCGAAGAGACATTACCTGGTAGGTAGAAAAAATGATTTTCTAAATAAAAAACTTAATTGGGAAGTTTCTGGAGTGATTTTTTGCCTTTGGGTGAGTTGCAAGGGCTTGAAGGCATTGAAGGACATATTTGTCTTTTTAAAATCGTGTTCTACATACAGCTACTAAATCCAGCTTTCATTTCACCGCATTTTTTTGGGTTCAACACACCGCAAGTTTAATTGTGTTTTTTTAGAACTTTAATTTCGGCGGTGAGGTCACCACACTAGCGTCAAAAACATGATCCCAAACAAACCCAATAATTATTATGGTTTTAGAGTTTATGAATATGAATTTAAATATAGGTTTATAATTCAATATGATACATATTTATTTAAATTGCTAATTATGTTGCACTTACAAAAAAATTGATAAAATTTTGGATTATAGAATTTTAATTGTAATTTAAAGTGATTTTATTTCATTTTCTCTATTTATATAATTATTAATTTATTAAAAAACAATAAATATCTAACCTGTTGCCCCTGGTAAAAAAATGGGTGATCTGGTATTACGGGTTCACGAACTATCCTCACGTTATGATATTATATTGATCATTTTCATTTTTTTTCAAAAAAATATTAAAATAATGTTATTAAAAAATATCAAGTGTAATTTTTTTTAAAGAAAATCGAAATATTTTCACAATTTTTTTTTCAAGAAATACAAACTATATCCCATCTCAAACATCTAATTCGGAAATATCCGAACATTAAAATACTCGTAATTTTCAGGAAATGGATTCTAGGTTATTATTCTTAATCAAAACAAATGATTAACTTTTATTCTTCCAAATTCTAATTTTTCATTTATAAGTAAACAATTAATGCAAATATATAAAGATTAAAATATTAATTAATCAAAATCTGATATGTTCAATTAATTTTCTAAAAACCGAATATAAATATCATAATAATCTCATCACAAACAACGATTCTCACTTACCACACTACATCATATTTTTAAAAAATGAATCAAACATGTAATTTGTGTTGAAGTCGTGTAATCTCGGTAATATCATTATTTTCATTTGTTTAATGAGCTCGTATGCTTAACGGGCCGTGTATACTTATTGGGCCTCGCATGTGTTACTGGACCTTGGAAGTGACTGGGCCACTGGACCTTCTAGCATGTTCTAATTACGTTTGAATGTTGGGCTTGGCCTGCTGGGCCTGGTGTAACAGTAAGACGGTGGCCCGTACTATATATACCTTGAGCGCTTCAGAAATGCGTCACTTTTTCATTTCTACATTCTCGTTTATTGCTTTCGCTCTCCAGCCTCTGTGTGCGATTTACATTTCTGTTGCTTGTTTTACTGCTTATCGTTCGTTAGTGCTTTCTTTGCTTAGATCTAGCCTTGAATAACGATTAAGCGCTGTTTTTCTTTTCAAAAGAGCTTTACATTTTTTTGAAAAACTTACAGCGCCTTTCTTTACGTTGTTCTTGAGAAAATCTGTGGATTTTCTCAACGTTCTTAAGCCTATAGTTGAATTTCAGACACCTAGACGATCTGAGAAACTGTAAACTGGTGCTAAGACGAACAAACTGTATTTGTAGAATCTTGATGTTCTTGGCCTGATAGTCTGAGTTTCAGACAGATCCTAAACGATCTGAGAAACTGTGTGACTTGGTTAAAGAAAGCGTTAAGTTTACTTTCTGCAAATTTACATTCTACAAATTTACGTTCTGCTTCTAGCCTAAACAGTTGGCTTCAAGCACTTACTGTGAGATTACATAGTGTTTTGGGTTACGTCTTTGAGAAAACCTTTGGGTTTCTTAAAGACTTGTGTCAATATAAGAGTTTTTCAAGCCAGATATGTATAGATCTGAGTTCCTGAAAACCAGTGACCAAGATACGTACTGAAGCCTTAAAACATTACGTATATCTTTGAAAATACGTTGAGCTTGTGTGATAAGAACTGCCTACAGATTCTGTCCACTGTTAAGGCCTTAAAAACGTATATTCTTAAACTGCTGTGTTAACTAACGATCTGTTTGAAAACTGCAGGTTTGCTTTACTGACTTCATTGTGATTAAGAAATTCGGTATACTGGTGGTGATCTGTTACTATACCGTAGTTTTAACTTCCTGTGAATAATTTGTATTCTGTAGTTTTAGTTGGTTCTGTGTTCTGTTTTTGTTGAACATTGCAACTAAAATAGTGAATAAATTGCNAAACCAAATTTGGATTTAGCAATATAACAAACAAATTAAGTAGGGAAAACATCAAAACTTATTGCACAATTACACATATCTCCACATCAGAATCATCCATTTTGAGTTGCAAAATCAAAAAAAAAACAGAATCATCCATTTTGTTGCCTCAAAACAGAAACAAAAACGAAAACTAAATCTGTCAATTTGTTCATACAATTTACAGAAAACAAAAACAAAAACAGAAACGAAATTCGGGAAAGAAAATCATCTCCACAGAAAAGGAAAACGAAAAAATGAAAGAAATTTGTTTCAAAACGCATATTTGTTTCAAAATGAAAGCGACTACAAATGCGAAACAAAAACACAAACGATTTTGTTGTGCACAAACAGCAACGATTTTGGTTCGCATATTCGGACCAAAAACAACACACTTAACAGAAGAGAGCACACTAAACCCTAAACTTAACACAAACAAAACCTTTGCGTCGATTTTGAAGATGAATTAGATGCATCGATTCTGAAGAGAGCCCCAAAGTTGGAGAGCGCAAACCCTATCAATGTCGATTCTGAAAAGAGCCCGCAAGTTGGAGTTGGTAAATTATACAAGACAACACTTAACAGAACCAAAACGGCGTTAGGGCAAAATCGGTCCCCACCCAAAATCGCAATGTTTGGGGACCAAAATTGCCACTGTGTGTAAACTTTGGGGACCGGTATTGCCAACTTAAAAGTTTGGGGACTAGTTTTGCCAAAATTCGCAAAGTTTGGGGACGTATTTTGCCAAAATACGAAACTTTGGGGAACAAAATTGCCAAATTATCCAAACTTTAGGGACTGATTTTGCCACTACAAAGTTTGGGGACCAAAATTGACAAATTAACCAAACTTTGGGGACCCAAGTCGCCATTTTTCCTTATGATATTATATTGATCATTTTCATTTTTTTTCAAAAAAATATTAAAATAATGTTATTAAAAAATATCAAGTGTAATTTTTTTTAAAGAAAATCGAAATATTTTCACAATTGTTTTTTCAAGAAATACAAACTATATCCCATCTCAAACATCTAATTCGGAAATATGCGAACATTAATATACTCGTAATTTTCAGGAAATGGATTCTAGGTTATTATTCTTAATCAAAACAAATGATTAACTTTTATTCTTCCAAGTTCTAATTTTTCATTTATAAGTAAACAATTAATGCAAATATATAAAGATTAAAATATTAATTAATCAAAATCTGATATGTTCAATTAATTTTCTAAAAACCGAATATAAATATCATAATAATCTCATCACAAGCAACGATTCTCACTTACCACACTACATCATATTTTTTAAAAATGAATCAAACATGTAATTTGTGTTGAAGTCGTGTAATCTCGGTAATATTGTTATTTTCATTTGCTTAATGGGCTCGTATGCTTAACGGGTCGTGTATACTTATTTGGCCTCGCATGTGTTACTGGACCTTGGAAGTGACTGGGCCACTGGACCTTCTAGCATGTTCTAATTAAGTTTGAATGTTGGGATTGGCCTGCTGGGCCTGGTGTAACAGTAAGACGGTGGCCCGTACGATATATACCTTGAGCGCTTCAGAAATGCGTCATTTTTTCATTTCTACATTCTCGTTTATTACTTTCGCTCTCTAGCCTTTGTGTGCGATTTACATTTCTGTTGCTTGCTTTACTGCTTATCGTTCGTTAGTGCTTTCTTTGCTTAGATCTAGCCTTGAATAACGATTAAGCGCTGTTTTTCTTTTTAAAAGAGCTTTACATTTTTTTGAAAAACTTACAGCGTCTTTCTTTACGTTGTTCTTGAGAAAATATGTGGATTTTCTCAACGTTCTTAAGCCTATAGTTGAATTTCAGACACCTAGAAGATCTGAGAAATTGTAAACTGGTGCTAAGACGAACAAATTGTATTTGTAGAATCTTGCTGTTCTTGGCATGATAGTCTGAGTTTCAGACAGATCCTAGACGATCTGTGAAACTGTGTGACTTGGTTAAAGAAAGCGTTAAGTTTACTTTCTGCAAATTTACATTCTGCAAATTTACGTTCTGCATTTACGTTCTGCTTCTAGCCTAAACAGTTTGCTTCAAGCACTTACTGTGAGATTACATAGTGTTTTGGGTTACGTCTTTGAGAAAACCTTTGGGTTTCTTAAAGACTTGTGTCAATATAAGAGTTTTCAGGCCAGATTTGTATAGATTTGAGTTCCTGAAAACTAGAGACCAAGATACGTACTGAAGCCTTAAAACATTACGTATATCTTTGAAAATACGTTGAGCTTGTGTGATACGAACTGCCTACAGATTCTGTCCACTGTTAAGGCCTTAAAAACGTATATTCTTAAACTGCTGTGTTAACTAACGATCTGTTTGAAAACTGCAGGTTTGCTTTACTGACTTCATTGTGATTAAGAAATTCGGTATACTGGTGGTGATCTGTTACTATACCGTAGTTTTAACTTCCTGTGAATAATTTGTATTCTGTAGTTTTAGTTGGTTCTGTGTTCTGTTTTTGTTGAACATTGCAACTAAAATAGTGAATAAATTGTGGGGTGTTGGAAAATGGATTGCCGATACGATCGTGTCTTAACTAAGACAACGTGATCGGATACCACTATAAATCTGGTGTCATTTTTATCGCTTTAACTAATAGGATTAAAATAACAACAAGTGGTGGAGATGAGGGGTACTTACTAATTAATCATATAGTTAAGTGCTCTGATAGTTTACTCCTGCAATATTTGTTTAGGTTGTCTGATTGTCTGTCTTGCTTTACTTGCTTACTTACGTGAATCTGCGTTACTGCTTTTAGTCTTTAAATTCCAAGCATGTCAATAATTGGTGAGTCTAAGGATGTAGTGCCTAAGGATGGTAACAATACTAGAACTGAGTGGTTTTTAAATAAACCTCCCAAGTTCAACGGGAAAGATTATGATTACTGGAAGGCTAATATGTTAACGTTTCTTAAACATGATTTGAAAATTTATAGGTGTATAGTATATGGTACTGGCTTGGTACCAGATATGGATTTAGAACCCGTTTCTGCTGATAAAGATAATTCTATAGAATTGAATGCTAGATGTTCTAGTGCCTTGTTTTCTGCTTTAACTGTTACTGAGTTCAATAAGATATCTAGCTGTAAAACTGCACATGAGACTTGGTCTAAGCTAGAAATTCTGTATGAAGGAACCTCTAGGATTAGAAGAACTAAGTTAAACATGCTTAAACAAGAACTAGAAATGTTTTCCATTAACAGTAATGAGTCTATGTTTGACTTACAGCAACGTTTCATTCTTCTTGTGAATGAAATGGAGCTGTTAGATCATAAAATGACTACTGAAGAAAAGAATTCTAAAGTCCTAAGGAGTCTAGACAATAAATGGAAAATTCTTAGAACCACTATAGAACAAACAAAAGACTTAGATGTCCTAAGTGTAGATGAATTGTTTGGCATTTTACTAACCAAATAACTTCATTTGAAGAGTAGACAACAACTTGTGAAAAATCATCTTCTCTCGCTTTAAAAACCACTGAGTCAACAAGTCAAGTAGTCAAACAGAGGTCTAAGTCTAAGAAAATTGAAAAACAGTCCTCACCAAAAGCTTCAAAAAAATATGCAGTATCTGAATCAGAAAGTTATTCGGACATTGAGATCTCTCTACTAGCAAAGAAGATTCAAAAACTGTTAAAAGCAAAAAAATCATCTAAAATGGATCCTGAAAAATTTAAAAACATTACATGCTTTAAGTGTAAAAAACCTGGTCACATTAGAACTAATTGTTCTCTATTGAAACAGAATCCCGAAAAGAAAAAATCGGTTTTGCAAGCTCTACTAGATGAAGAAATGTCTTCATCAAGTGAATCCGAAAACTGTGGGTATGCTTCTCTTGGTGAAGAGAATCTAGCCTTGGTTGGGATGAATCAGAATGAAACTGACAGTGAGGTCAGTTCAAACAATTCTGAGGAATGTAGTGATTTACTAATAGAATTTGCGAAATTGGTTAAGAAATATTCAGATTTAGAAAAGAAATACAAAATTCTGCTTTCTGAAACCAAACACTTAGAAATTGAAAACAATCCTAGTACTCAGTGTCTAAATAAGATCTTAAGTGTTCAGAAGAAATTCTTTGATAAAACTGGTTTAGGTTTCAATTCAGTCTCTGAAAATTCGTGTGCAAAGTCTCCTATGCAATTTGTTAAATCAACTTCACATGACTATTTTGATTCTTCACTTCCTATTTGCTCACCTGAAATTGTGAATGTGAATAAACAAGATATTATGCATGTTACTGCTTCAGTTAGTGCCTTTGATAACAAATTTGTGAAAGCATCTACCTCTTATAATGTAGAAACTACTAAGATTGAAAAAGCATGCAATATGAAACATAATGAATGTGTGGAGACTGATACCAAGTTTATTTCCTCTAGACAGGGCATAGGTTTTAATCCAAAACCAAGATCCACTAAGTATCATGCACCTAGTAGAAGAAATCTTAAGAACCACTCAAATAAACTTGTCATTAGTTTGCTTGCTGCTGTAAAAGTTGGAAACAAAAGAACCATTTCTGTTAACACTCTCATTAGCAGACTGATATCTTACCATAGGAAATATGAAACATTAAAGTTTTATTCTATTAATCAAATATGGTTGCCTAAATGTATTGGTGTGGATCCTAGATAGTAGATGTTCTCGCCACATGACAGGAAACAAGGAATTGCTTGGTGATTATAAAAGTATTAGAGGTGGTAGAGTTACCTATGGTGACAACTCTAATGGTAAAGTAATAGGTATAGGAAGTTTTAAATCTGGCCAATTTGAAATTGTGAACATCTTGCATGTTAATAATTTGATGCATAATTTGATAAGCATTAGCCAATTATGTGATTCTGGTTATGAGGTTACTTTTTGTAAAGATGCATGCAATGTGTTTAAATGTGGTGTTTTAATTTTGAAAGCATGTAGAGTGAAAAATGTCTATATGTTAAATAAAGTTGAAAATGTGGATGCATGTTTAATTTCTCAATCTGATTCTGCATATGAATGGCATAGGAAGTTAGGACATGCTAGTATAGATCTCATTTTTAAATTAAAAAAAGGTAATCTAATTATAGGTATAAATGACACCTTTAGAAACATTAAGTATAATTGTGAAGTATGTGCTAAATCTAAACAAACTAGGGCAAATTTCAAAAGAATTAATGTTGTGAACTCATCTAGGAAACTAGAAAGATTACATATGGATCTCTTTGGTGAAATTAGACCATCTAGTATAAGAGGAAAAAATTTGTGTTTTGTTATAGTTGATGACTACTCTAGGTTTACTTGGGTCTTTTTCTTAAAATTAAAATCAGAAATGTTTTCATATTTTAATCAGTTTAAAATCGAATGGGAAAATAAATTGGATCTTAAAATAAAATTCCTTAGAAGTGACAATGGTGGTGAATTTAATAATAATGATTTTACAAACTTGTGTCAAAACTCGGGTATTGAGCACAATTTCTCGTGTCCTCGAACTCCCGAACAAAATGGTGTTGTAGAACGTAAAAATAGAACCTTACAAGAAATGGCTCGTTCAATGTTAATCGAACATAAAACACCCAAGTATTTGTGGGCTGAAGCCGTAAATACCGCTTGTCACGTAGTTAATAGAGTTACACTTAGAGGAATCCTTAAGAAAACTCCGTATGAACTACTATTTGACAAAACTCCGAATGTTAGGTATTTTCATGTTTTTGGGTGCAAATGTTTTGTACATAATAACGATCAATTAGCATTAGGTAAATTTGATAGTAAGAGTAGGGAAGACAAATTTGTAGGTTATTCATCAACTAGGAAAGCATATAGGATATTTCTTAAGGAACTAAAACATGTAATTGAATCAATACATGTCATCTTCTTCGATGAAACATATAAAAATATAGAAACTGAACCTGAAAATTTCGAGTCTGAAATCTCAGTTCTTATTCCACCAAATGAATCTGGTCGAATTGAAAAACCGTCTTATATACCGAATATGCCTAGGTGTTTAAGTAAGTACAATATTTTAGGAGATGTTAATGAATCAGTTAGAACCCGTAGGTCTTTTAATTCATTTTGTAAGTTACATGCTTTTGTGTCTTTCATTGAGCCTAAAAATGTAAATGATGCCTTGAGTGATATTAATTGGATCAATGCAATGCAGGATGAATTACTTCAATTTAGGAAAAACTGTGTTTGGGAATTAGTCCCACCCCCTAAAGATCAGAATGTCATAGGAACTAAGTAGATCTTTAAGAATAAACTTGATGAACATGGTAACATAGTTAAAAATAAAGCTAGGTTAGTGGTACAAGGGTATACACAAGAAGAGAGAATAGATTATGGTGAAACTTTTGCTTCAGTTGCTAGAATGGAGTCAATTAGAATGTTAATTGCATTTTCTGCATATAAAGGTTTCAAGTTATTCCAAATAGACATCAAATTTGCATTTCTAAATGGTTTTATTTCTGAAAATGTGTATGTTAAACAACCGGCTGGATTTTCAGATCCTTCTAAACCTGATTATGTGTATAAATTGCTCAAAGCTTTATATGGACTTAAACTAGCTCCAAGAGCTTGGCATGAAAGATTGAGTACATATTTGTTATCTTGTGGGTATAAGAAGGGTAGTGTTGATAAAACTCTCTTTGTTAAATACTTAGATTCTGATTTAATCATTGTGCAATTGTATGTGGATGACATCATATATGGTAGTTCCAATTCATGTTTAATTGCTGAATTTTGTGACCTTATGACATTTGAATTTGAAATGAGCAACATGGGAGAACTTTCTTTTTGTTTAGGCATGCAAATTAAACAACTTGAATCTGGTGTTTTCATTACGCAATCTAAATACATTAAAGAACTTTTGAAAAAGTATGATGTTTGTAATGCAAAATCCATGAAAACTCCCATGCAAACTCACTTAAACTTGACAATTGATGAAAATGAGAAAAGTGTAAGTAAAACATTATATAGAAGCATGATAGGATCCTTATTATACGTAACCTCGTCTAGACCGGATATCATGTTTGATGTTTGCATGTGTGCTAGGTTTCAATCTAATCCAAAAGTGTCACATTTGAAAGCTGTGAAACGCATATTTAGATACCTACTAAGAACTTTAAATATATGATTGTTTTATCCAAATTTTGAAGATTTTGAACTTGTTATGTATGCTGATGCTGATTATGATGGCTGTAAATTAGATCGAAAAAGCACAAGTGGTTCATGTCATTTCTTAGGTCCATGTCTAGTGTCATGGTTTTGTAAAAAACAAAGCACGGTAGCTCTTTCATCTACCGAAGCTGAATACGTGTCTCTCTCAAATTGTTGCACTCAGATTTTGTGGATAAAATCTCAATTGTTTGACTATAATATGCCTATAGAAACTGTGATTGTTAATTGTGATAATACTAGTGCCATTAATTTAGCAAAAAATCTTTCTATCACTCTAGAAGTAAACATATTGAAATTAGGCATCATTATGTGAGAGATTTAGTTGAGAACAAAACTGTTTCTGTGAAATTTGTACTCTCGTGTGACCAAATTGCAGATATTTTTTACAAAACCTTTGGATTATGCACAGTTTATTCAACTTAGAAATTGTTTAGGATTAATGATATGTCCTTAATTTCTGTCTGAATGTGTGTTGTTTACATGTATGTTGAAACTCTTTTAGCTTTAACGTGATATTTATGTAATGTACTAACCACCTTCATTCCCAGGGCCTGGCGTACTCCCATTTGAGGAGCATACGCATCTGGACTTAGGGGGAGAAATCCCTACCTGGAATAAGGTTGTCTTATGGTTTGTTCATCCCTCCCCGACTATACCTTTTTCGAATTAAGGGGGAGTTCATCGCCCTCTTAAGTGTGTGTGATACTGAAACTCTTGAAGGAGTAAGTCTCGGGTGTTACAGGTACTCGTCTACGATATCACAAAGATTAAGGGGGAGAATGTTGAAGTCGTGTAATCTCGGTAATATCGTTATTTTCGTTTGCTTAATGGGCTCGTATGCTTAACGGGCCGTGTATACTTATTGGGCCTCGCATGTGTTACTGGACCATGGAAGTGACTGGGCCACTAGGCCTTCTAGCATGTTCTAATTATGTTTGAATGTTGGGCTTGGCCTGCTGGGCCTGGTGTAACAGTAAGGCGGTGGCCCGTACTATATATACCTTGAGTGCTTCAGAAATGCGTCACTTTTTCATTTATGCATTCTCGTTTATTGCTTTCGCTCTCTAGCCTCTGTGTGCGATTTACGTTTCTGTTGCTTGCTTTACTGCTTATCGTTCGTTAGTGCCTTCTTTGCTTAGATCTAGCCTTGAATAACGATTAAGCGCTGTTTTTCTTTTTAAAAGAGCTTTACATTTTTTTGAAAAACTTACAGCGCCTTTCTTTACGTTGTTCTTGAGAAAATCTGTGGATTTTCTCAACTTTCTTAAACCTATAGTTGAGTTTCAGATAGATCCTAGACGATCTGAGAAACTGTGTGACTTGGTTAAAGAAAGCGTTAAGTTTGCTTTCTGCAAATTTACATTTTGCAAATTTACGTTCTGCATTTATGTTCTGCTTCTAGCCTAAACAGTTGGCTTCAAGCACTTACTGTGAGATTACATAGTGTTTTGGGTTTCTTAAAGACTTGTATCAACATAAGAGTTTTCAAGCCAGATCTGTATAGATCTGAGTTCCTGAAAACCAGTGACCAAGATACGTACTGAAGCCTTAAAAAATTACGTATATCTTTGAAAATACGTTGAGCTTGTGTGATAAGAACTGCCTACAGATTCTGTCAACTGTTAAGGCCTTAAAAATGTATATTCTTAAACTGTTGTGTTAACTAACGATCTGTTTGAAAACTGCAGGTTTGCTTTACTGACTTCTTTGTGATTAAGAAGTTCGGTATACTGATGGTGATCTGTTACTATACCGTAGTTTTAACTTCCTGTGAATAATTTGTATAGTTTTAGTTGGTTTTGTATTCTGTTTTTGTTGAACATTGCAACTAAAATAGTGAATAAATTGTAGAGTGTTGGAAAGTGGATTGCCGATACGATCGTGTCTTAACTAAGACAACGTGATCGGATACCACTATAAATCTGGTGTCATTTTTATCGCTTTAAGAACGTAGCTTAACTAATAGGATTAAAATAACAACAATTTGATTATGTAATCATAATTGTTATGGGAAGGGATGTGCAATGTTTTCATACCGGTCCGGAATTACATACCGGTCCAGACCGGTATGAGTGGTACGACCCGAAAATTAATGTTTAATTAGTTTTTTAGAATTAGACCCGAAAAAACCTGAAAATCGACCATAATACTCGATACCGTCGGTACGAAAAAAAATACCGGTACCAAGCGAAATTTGATGTATCGGACGGTATACCGTCTGGTATAAAAACACTGGGATGTGCTGCAAATATAACTCAAAATGGACTATTTTTCTAAATATAGAAGATGTACTTACAAAAAAGATATCCAAAATTGGATAGAATAAAGTTTTTATTGTTTAAACTTTAATTAAACTAAATAACAATAATAATAAATAAAACTTGCACCACAAATCACAAATGTACTCTTAAAGTTATCTCCAAGTATGTACTTCGGAAATTTTATACTCTTTTTCGACATCATATTTCTCTTTCACATCATCTTTATTTTTAGTATTAATATCAATATTTTAATAAATAATTTTCTTCTCATCTATACAAAATGTTAGAACATTTATAATTTTTAACTCATATTTGTTTATATTCATTATTTTTATGTAGATACTTATTATTTATAATAATATTCTTATGGTATGAATCACCTATATGTAAAATTAGTGGTTATGATTTTAAGAAATATTTTAGAATCTTGATAATTTGTTAATGTATTTTATAAAAAAATATAATCGATAGATAAAAATAAATAAAAAATAGACTAAAACCACTAATTCGGTAACGAAACCGAATAAATTCGACAATTAGTTTTCGTTAATCGAATTGGTAAAACATGATAAATTGATAAACTGACTGGGTTCGCACCCCTAGTACCGATCAATCACAATACATCAATAAAAACGAGTATATCGATCGATTGTAATATATATGTTTCATAATTATTTTATAATTATAATATTATTTTATTTTTAAAAAAATTATTCAACTTTGAGAAAATAGAATGGACACCCTCTTTCAATAGGCTGTATCCAACCTTGGGCGTCCAGTCTAATTGGGCGTCTTGCTGGCACCTCACATTATCTTTCATGAAGTATTTTGAGGATAGCGAGTCTCCCACTCTCTTTCCTTGAGATTTTTTTAAAAAAATTATAATTATTCAATTATTATAAAATATATAAATTTATAATGATTTATATATTAATTTTATCCATAATATTTCGATTGTTCGATACAAGGTGTGTGAAAATGATCGATTTACCTATGTATTAGTTTTAATCGTTTCGATTAATTAATTTTTAATTATGATTTTACGTAAAACAATCATATCAATTCGTCGTCGATTTTGTTCGGTTTGGGTTATGAGGTATCTAGTTCTAGTTGATAAGTTTTAATTTTTAACGAGCTATTACACTTTTAGACTTTTAGTTTAGAAAATACAATAACAAAGTAATCAAAATTCTAAAATGTTTCACATTCGAAAAATCACAACTATCAATTTAACGTATAAATGTGATTTATATAATAAAAATATCATTACAAATAATTAATATTTACATAATTACGACGATATATAAAAAATAAAAATGATAAGTGTCCAGACATTGTTGTAGGTATGAGAAGAAAGTTATTTATAAAAATAAAAAATGATGATGTATATATAGAGAAAGCTGATGTGGATAAGAGATTGAAGTTTCCGGACGAACATAGCTGGAGATAACCTCAATGGTAAGAAGCATCCTTTGTGTAAAAAATTTGACAAATAGGTCAACCCTATATTTGTTATTCCTTTATTGGAGTTTTTTTTAGTTCTGTCAATCTATCAATTTTATATATTTAACACAATTTTAAATGATGTTTTGATTTTATCACTGACAAAAATATTAATTTTACCACGGATGATGGACATGGATTACACATTAAGTGTCTTTATTTATAATTTTAATATTAATTAGTACATGTATGATGGACATGGATATCGGCGCCCACGCCGATATCACAGACGTCCATTTGAAGCTTTACACTATTGACTGACTGAGATGGGTAGAATACTCTTATAACATTTCTCTTCTTAATTTCATCGCAGCTGCAGGTGAGATAAAGAAGATTCCCAGGCCGGAAACTCAAACGTTATCTGCCTCAAGTGAAGGGAGAGCAAAAGAGATGAATATCTTCAGATTTTCGCAAAAGAAATTAAAGTAAAATGACGAGATGAAGTCAAAAGCGAAATTGAAAGACTTTCTGAAGGAAAACACCACACAAATGTATGCGAACAATGCTAAAAACTGAAATTTACAGTCAAGAATTGATGCAAAATCATACAAACTACAACAAAATCGAAAGTTAAAAGATTGAAGGAAATGACTTTTTTTTAATTAGTCAAAACCCAGAGTTTTATACAACGAAAACGAGCAAAAGCACGAACCACACGACAAGACAAAGTCTTCATCCAAAAAACGCGTAAGGAAAAATAAGCAATAGAAATGAACTATTTGGGCATGATATGGATCATCATTGGCCAAATAGAATAAGCACAACAACATTAATTAGGTCCAACAATCTCTTCCTTAATGTTGTTGATCGAAACAACTTCAAGCCGCTTCCTAAGATCCACGAATCTGGAAATCGGCAAGGGTTTTGTGAAGATATCTGCAACTTGTTCATCCGTGGAACAATAGACTAATTTAATGATTCTATCATTCTCAGCTTCTCTCAAAACATGATACTTGACTTTGATATGTTTAATCCTTTCATGGAAGACGGGATTTTTAGCAACCGCAATAGCTGATTGGGAGTCACAAAGAATATTAGTAGGATGATTAGGCAGCAAGTTCAAATCAGTAAGCAATTTCCTAAACAAAATAGCTTGATTTGCAGCCTTGGAAGATGCATAATACTCAGCCTCAGCAGTGGATTGAGCCACTGTTGATTGTTTCTTTGAACACCAACTCACAATACATGTTCCAAGAGAAATACAATATCCAGAAATGTTTTTCAAGTCATCAAGACAACCTGCATAATCAGAATAAGAAAAACTAAATAGATTTACTTCATCAACAGAGGAATAAAGAATACCGTAATCAAGTGTACCCTTTAAATACTTTAAAATTCTCTTTGCAGTAGCAAAGTGTACCGAAGTAGGAGTATGCATGTACCTAGATAATATGCAAGTAGCATAAACAATATAAGGTCTAGTAGTACATAAAAACATCAATTTTCCGATTAATGACCTATAGACTAAGAAGTCAAATGTAGGAGCATCACCATGTTTCCCAATTTTAGTGTTGGGAATCATGGGAGTAGACAATTCACTACAATCTTCAAGTCCAAAATGTTTCAAAATTTCAGCCACATATTTTCTCTCAGAAATGAAAATTCCCGATGTTGTATGATCAATCTGCATTCCCAAAAAATAAGATAACTTCCCCAGATCATTCATCTCAAATTCAGTTAAGAGTTGTCGTTTAAATTCATCACAAACTGATCCATTTTCTCCACAAATCAGAATATCATCAACATAGATAGAAACACTTCAAACCAAATTGCCAACAATCTTAACATAAAGAGTAGTATCAGAAAGATTTCTCACAAAACCACATGATGAAATAAATTGATCTAACTGAGAGTACCAAGCCTTTGGAGCCTGTTTAAGACCATACAAAGCCTTTTTCAGCAAACATACATGAGAAGGATTTTTAGTCTTCTCAAAACCTGGTGGTTGAGTTACAAATATCTCTTCTTTGAGATCACCATTCAAAAACGCAAATTTGACATCTAGCTGCATAACATTCCATTTACAACTTGTAGCTAATGCAAGTAGTACATGAATAGTATCAGATGAGAACTCTAGGACCGGACACCCTGCAATGGATGAGGTCCAGTAACGATTGGACCGATCCATATGGTGGAAGCGAACTTGTGCAGCCCATTAGTACATTTAAGGTATAATGGACCGGTGTTCTGCGAGAGGACCGAAGATAACCTTGGCGAAATAAAATTTTTCCTGACAACTGGCTCTGTGGTTCGGTCCAAACGGTTACAAACCCACGCTTTCCACGCTTCGGGCCTTCACACGTTTACCACGCCTCGGACCCGCTCACGCAGACCACGCCTCGGTCCCGGCCTCGTTTTACATCGCACGACAACAACTTCTAACAAACCTGTCGGATGCGGTTACAGAGCGTGAATTACACACGCTATTAACTCTATAAATACATAGCACAACGACGGAAATAGGAGGACCCTTTGGACGCGTAAGAACATGCCGTTACCCTGCTGAAGTTCTTACTGCTTTCTTATTACTTGTCATTTTCTTTAAACCTCTGATGTACTCTGTAATGGATTGTTTGATTAGTGAACAGGCTAAGAACTTAATTCGCTCTTAGTCAAGTGGTTTTTTCCCCAATTCCTGGGGTTTCCACTATAAACCGTTGTGCCTCATCGTTATTTCCAGTTTCTTAATCGTTTTCCCATAAAAAACAAATCAAAACCGAGTTCGTTTGCTGACGAACCGGACGACTGTTGGTACCCCCTAAAAAGGGACCATAACAGTTTGGCGCCGTCCGTGGGGACGATTCTCTAATCCCATTTGAGTTTTCTACCAGGGATAGGATAATCAAAGGCATGGCGACTAGAACTTCGACAAATGACTGTGACGTGCTTCCCGACAGTCTCCCAGCACCAACATTCACTTTACATGATCTGGAAGCTATCGTCAGGAAGGTGGTACTGGAAATTACGTTGGAGAGAAGTGGAACAGAACCACCGGCTTTTTCAAGCCATGTTCCCAAAAGCAGAGGATATGAGAGTGATCCTGACGAGTGCAGCACTGATGATGAAGAAATCATCAGGCGCGGTGTAACAACGAGGAGGCCGAGATATCGATCTACTCCTCCCTCCCGACCAGGGCTCTAACTCCCGCTCCTGGAAATGATCAGGAGCAGATGCAACGACGAATTGACGAGCTCACCAGGGAGTTGGAGAGCATGCATGCGCTGATGGATTGCGAACCTAATATGGGACGCAATCCTGGTTTATTAAACAGGGCCATGGAGTCCCCAATCAGGCGAAATAAGGATGATGACTGGTGGCATAATCTGCATGCGGTCCAGACATCGTCCCAACAATCTGAAGGCGTATCAGCCGCCTTAGGAGATTTGATGCTCCCCTTTTTTGAAGAGATCTGGGCAGCAGTCCCAGATCGGCACTATCGCAACCCCGAGGGGTTGCCGACATTTTGCGGTGACGGTGATCCAATCGATCATGTTGCCAATTTTGAATTACGCATGGGAACTGTTCGGGCCTCAGATACGCTGAAGTGTCGCATCTTTGCGGCAGGATTACAAGGTGACGCCCGAACGTGGTTCAAAAATTTGCCGGCCCGATCCATACGGTTGTATGGCAAATTTATTTTGGCTTTCTCAGAGCAGTTCGCTCCAAATGTAGGACCGCCCCGAAACAGGCAGGAACTATATCAGTTGAAATATATCATAGCAAAAATGAGTCTTTGGTCCTTTATGGAGAATTCAATAGGACCGCCCGGAGCATCAAACTTGAGCTCTGGGACAAGATTGACATTGTACAGCAGGTCTTGGGACCGTGCGGTTTTTCGGCCAGTTTGGTAAAGAGCCCACCATCCACCTTGGGTAAACTTCTTCAGAAAATCAACAAGTATATTAAGGTGGATGAAGCGCCGGGGCTAGGCTATCGGAAACCTAGCGGGAATTCTGAGCCCGCAGGTGATCATAGGGTTTCCTACCCTAAGAAGCAGTCACGAGAAGTAGTGGCTGTAGGCGAGAAAGATGTCCCCCCGAAGCAGGAGGACAATCGGGTGTATTGCGAATTACATCATAATCGCGATCACCCGACCCTGAAGTGCCCGCTGTTGAAAGAGACAATAGCAGCAATGAATAAAGAAAAGCCCGACCGGAATGGTCAGAAGGGCAAGCGAGCGGAATCCCCCCGAAAGGGCTACCAGGGTGACGACCGTCACAGGCCGCGGGGAAGGGATAATCGGGGACAACCCCGAAATTATAATGATCGGACGGAGGACCGATGGTCTCCTCCGCCAGAACAAGACAGTGGCCAACACGGTCGAGAGAACTGTGATCAGGGCCGAAGAAGAAGATAGCGGGGCCGTGGCGGCAGAGCCCCGCAGAACGAGGGTGGAAGACATGAGCAGGCCGCTCCTCCACCTACGGAAACATGTGCCCAACCTCCTCAAAATGAGGCGGCATCCAGAGAAGTAGCCGGAGATATTTATGTTATCTCCGGTGGTCTGAGAATAAATGAATCGGTCCGGGACCAAAAGAGAACTGCGCGCGGAGACTCCGCTGAGAGCTCCGAATCTGTGGCGCTGGTTAAGTATGATCCCGCTGAACGGTCCCCTCCTTTCGGGGAAGATATTACTTTCACTATGGCCGATCGGGAAGCGATCATCGATCCATGCGATGATCCCCTTACCATTACTGGAATCATCGGGAATCGCCGTGTCCACAGGATCCTAGTGGACACCGGGGCTTCATGCAATTTAATGAACCGCGAAGTCGCTCAAATGTTGGGAGCTACTGCTCATGACCTCCCGATCGCTAATATAACTCTCTGGTCGTTCGACCAGAGAAGCGTCATTCCATGCGGGAAGATTTTATTCTCAGCCACCCTTGGAGAACCATCCAAGGACCGATCGGAGGATTTGGAATTCATTGTCGTTGAAGTCGACTTGGCTTACAACGCCATTATTGGACGGACCGGCCTCAGTAAGTTCGAGGCGGTCCCATCTACTTATCATATGATGCTCAAATTCCCCTCAATTCATGGAGTTATTTCTGTCAAGGGGGATAAGAAAGTAGCTAGACAATGCTACATGAGCTCGTACCGAACATTGGCACCTATCAAAAGGGCCCGGGTAGATCTGCTGGAAAAGCTGCCGCACCCGAGACAAGCAATGGAACCCGTAGGGTTCAAGTTGATTAATCTGGTTGAGGATGACTCATCCAAAACAACTCGCATCGGGGCACATTTAGCCCTTGCTTTTGAAAAAGAACTTATCCACTTGTTGAGAAGCCATGTGGATATATTCGCATGGACCCCAGATGATGTTCCGGGGATTGACCGATCTGATAGTGAACATCGGATCAACACCGAGCCCGGAACGAAGCCTGTTAGGCAGAAGAGGAAACGCTATTCTCCCGAAAAAATCGAGATCATCCGGGCTGAGGTGACCAAATTGCTGCGGTCGGGATTCATCAGAGAGATCCACTATACTGAATGGGTTGCAAACCCAGTAGTGGTCTCCAAACCGGATGGGAAATGGCTGATGTGTATCGATTTCACTGATGTTAACAAAAGCTGTGAGTCGGACCCCTTCGCCCTGCCGCATATTGATCGACTGGTAGATGCTGTGTCTGGCAGCACCATGATGAGCACCATGGATGCTCATTCTGGGTACCATCAGATCTTCTTAGCTGAAGAAGATCAGAAAAAGTCATCATTTATGACCGAAGATGGCGTTTACTGTTATGTGTTTATGCAGTTCGGTCTCAAAAATGCTGGAGCAAGATATCAAAGGTTGGTCAACAAAATCTTTGGAGAATTGATCGGCCATATGATGGAAGTTTATGTTGATGATATGATTGCTAAATCTATGAATGATGAAGATCATCTTTCTTATTTGTCTCGTTGTTTCGAAGTATGCCACAAATATAAGCTCAAACTAAATCCAAACAAATGCTGCTTCGGGATCCGAAGTGGAAAATTTTTAGGATATTACGTTTCAGAAAAAGGCATAGAGGTTAACCCTGAGAAGGTGCAGACTATCATTGATATGCAACCTCCAAGAAACAAAAGAGAATTTCAGACTCGCGGACTCACTGCACTAAGCAAGTTTATTTCAAAATCCACAGACCGGACTCTACCTTTTTTCAGAGTGCTATGAAAAGCAAGCCATCTAGATTGGACCGAAGAATGTGATCGGGACTTTTCTGAGCTAAAGAATTATTTAAGCACTCCCCCGGTGATGGTGAGTCCAACCTGCGATGAACCATTGGGGTTGTATCTGGCTGTATCTGAAGTTGCCATCATCGCAGCTCTAGTAACCATCCGAGATGATATTCATAGACCCGTTTATTATGTAAGCCATTCTCTGGTATCTGCCGAAACCAAATATTCCACCCTGGAAAAATTCATGCCGGCTTTGAAGAAAGTTGTATGCAAGCTGAAGCATTATTTTGAAGGCCGAACGGTTTATGTATATACGGATCAACCTCTTAAAGTGGTCATTAAACAAAGGATTTGAATGAGAGATTAGCAAAATGGGCTATCAAACTTAGCGCTATGTATATGGAATTCTTGCCCCGAATGGCGATCAAGGCTCAGGTTCTAGCCGATTTTGTGGTTGAGATGACCCGATCGGCCATATATCTAAACCAAGAGGATGATCATTGGACGTTCCACATAGATGGGTCAACCTTCGGAGGAAGAGGAGCGGGCATTACCCTGACAATGGTACAAGGTGATCTTATTCATTCCGCAGTTAAATTTTCCTTTGCTTGAACAAATAATGTGGTAGAATACGAGGTTATGTTATCGGGAATTACATTGGCTCGAAAGATCGGAGTTAGCAGAGTGCGAATGTTTTCAGACTCAAAGTTAATAGTGGAACAGTTCGCAAGGAAATTTGAAACTCATGATGCGATGATGAAATTATATTGTTCTAAAGTCCTGGAACTATCCAAAAAGTTCACTAAGTTTTCTCTTGACCATGTGCCACGATAACAGAATAAGGTTGCCAACGCACTCGCCAGATTGGCCGCGGGCATACCTGACATAGAGCCGAGCACTATTTCGATCCATATCCAGGACCGACATTCGGTCGAGATATAAGTGACCGAATAGTCTATTGAAGAGATCGGAGCTCTATGCTATGAACTTCTGGGCTTGAATATTAACGCTACTGAATCTCCTGGGGAACCCAATTGGATGAATCCCTTTATTAAATATCTTTCAAACGGCTATCTTCCTGAAGACAAGTCTGAAGCCAGAAAAATAGAAGTCCCTGCTAAGAGATTTATCCTGATTGACGGACGATTGTTTAAAAATAGTTTTGAGGACCCGCTTCTGCGTTGCTTATCCCCTATTGAGGCTGAAGCCATCATGATTTATGTTCATGAAGGGATATACGACATTCATTCAGGGGCTCGATCTTTATACCACCGCATCATCAGAGTTGGATATTTTTGACCGACGTTGTTTGCAGATGCCAAGAAATACACTAAACGTTGTGAAATATGTCAGTACCATACTCCAATCCCACAGCTGCCTGGGGCTCCCTTATCGGTCACCCCATTGCCTTGTCCGTTTGACAGATGGAGGATTGATATCCTTGGACCTTTTCATCGGAAAATAGGGCAAAGAAAGTTTTGTATTGTGGCGGTGGAATATTACTCGAAGTGGATTGATGCAGAAGCAGTAGTCATCATTTCAGAGAATGTTGTCAAACACTTCTTATGGAGAAATATTGTGAGGCGTTTCGGGGTTCCCCGAGCACTCATATCAGATAATGAGACTCNGCGAGGTTTGGTGCGATTCCTCGCGAGTCTGGGCTGGCCGCGAGATTCGGTACGAAATCTCGCGAATAGTAATTGCAGTGTTGAAATCTCGCGATTTCGAGTGAAAGTCTTGCCTTGGGAGATGCGAAAAGGATCCAACCCCTTCTCAATGCCTTAGGACCTCTATTTATAGAGAAATGTAGCCCAAAACACAAGCTTAGGCCCAAGAGTCCAATTTCATTAGATTAAGCCCAAGACACCTCAACTAATATCCAATTAAATTAGAACAAATACCGTTCCGAAATATAACTTCGGAAATGCGTCTCGATCCAGAATTAGGCCAGGATATTGATGAGAAAATACCGGAGGACCACGTAAAATAATCCACTGCTTCCAGATAGCGAATATGCGGCCACATAACATCATCGCACCTGACCGGTGCGCTCCCGGGTGGCAAATTACGAAAATACCCCTGGCCCCGTCTGGGACCGAAATGACCCGAAACATCTCAAAATGCTTACAGAGACTTTATATGGGGCCTAGCGGGCCAGAATTACGAGAATACCACTTGAGAATGCCATCCGATAAAAATATGAAAATAGCCAAAATACCAATAACCACGTCGGACGAGCTCCCGGGTAAGGACGGATACAAGAGAATATACCCGGGTAATATCAAGTAGTTAAATCTATCTTCATCGATAAGTATTCTCTGTTCGGATCACGTGGATCTATGTTAACGAAAACCCTCAAAATTATATTTGAGAACTCGGAATTAAAGAGAATGATTGAGCTACAATGGTTGAAATAAAATCTCTACTTTCTGATCAAGTTATTGATAACACGGAGCCCATGTTGAAGAGGGTATCTAATTGTTTATCTCAACCATCCCAAATGGTATTCGTTTGGGTTATTCTTATTCTATCGTGAAGGGTTCGTCCGTTCAAGTTATTCCACTATCTAGAATGGATTTCGCTCAGAATGTATTCATCAGAATGCTGAAAGTTGATTACTAACGAAGTATCAACCATTATCAAACTATACCAATTGGAGTCCACGAAAGAGTTTTCAAATTTATGTTATTTTTTTATCGCCCGGGATGGTATTCGTCCGGAAATAGATGATGATTGAGCATTCTTTCTTAATTAACCCGTGACATTATCAAGCCGACAAGTATCTTGACCATATGTGAATCCTAGCAAGCGTATTGAGTTAGTATGGCTTAACAACAGTTTTGTTGCTCTCGAACGATTTGTTATTCTCCCAGTCACATTGGGATTTCAGGAAATATCAAGGCCTTTATTAACAGAATTCGTAGTGGTGGATCTTCCTATCCTCTTTACAATTGTGCCCTTGGAAGAAGTGCTTTAAATCTAATCGGAGCTATCATATCTCTACCCCACTTTGACAGCTCTATTATTATGTTCCGAAGTATAAGGGAAATCATGTGTTGGGAAGATATGTTCCTAGTATTATGTTTCGAAGCGATATGAGAGTGTCTAGTGCAAAGAAATGCATCTATATGGTGGCTTTCTAAACGGAAGATTGAGTGTAGTAACATGATATGGTGTTGTTCTAGAAGAAAAAGACAAAATGGTATAAAGATGGAACCTCTATTATTAATGAGATTTTTTAAGAATGAAAACGAATTCCTAGAAAGATGTGGATATTCTCCCATTAAAATGAAAAGATAATTATTTGAAATGTTAAATTCATGTTGCAAGCAGGGCTGTAGAACTTGTGAGATACACATAGTTGGTCTCGGATCTAGTGATGGCTCCAAAGTCGAAAGATACCTAGAGAGTTTGTAATGATTTCATATAGTCAAGTGAAGATTAGTTAGAGGAGCCATGCCTACTAGCGTTATTGACATACTGGCTTATCCGACCGTCTTGAAGTTTTTCAATTATGCCTTTTGGTTCGAAGAAACCAGATTCCACGTACTAACGATCGATTAAATCAATATGTGGGGAGAAGAATGTGTGGAAGTCAATAATGATGGTATGTAGATAAAAACCGGTATGCAAATAATCATTTCCAATATTTCAGCGAGTGGTTGAGAATACTGAGGAAGTATTGAATGAGGTGGAATCCCCCTAGATGTGAGTTCTTGGTGAAAGAAGGAAATTTTCTTAGTCTATGATGTTTGTAAGAGAAATATAAATTGATAAGTTATCAATTAAGAAAAATTTTATATTCCTTCATACATAGTTGGGTGGCTTTTGAAGGTTGAAAATGTTATATAAATACCAATTCATTTATGTCTCCATTCCTCTTCAGAAACCTTTGGGTTTATATTTTGAGCATTCAAAGAAGTAATAAGTGCTGCCTTAGTTGGGTTTGATGTTGAGAAAGAAGTGTCGTAATGAAGTTAGTAGGAAACTACAAAATGTGGAATTTCGATGAACCGATCTTAGACTTGATAAGAGAGAAGATTTAAGATCGTATTTAAGTAAGTCTCATTAAAGTGATCATATATGCGCAACCATCTATCGACAAGAAGGGATGGATCAATTATTTACTTTCAAGGAAACGATGAAAATAATAGTTATGTGACATTGTCACATTTGCAGTATCCGCTTTTGGTATTATACATGTTTTAATGGTCGGGAAAGCAAACACCCATGCTCTTTAACCCCATAGTGGGATACAGACGAAAAATTTGTGTACATGATAAAACGAGTACGCTTATTACGATGTTATGAGCGGAATTTCTAATGCTCAGAGTGCAGATTGCAGACATTTGCGATACCCGCAAATCTAATTCAGTCAACACTCGGGACTTGTGAGTAAAAACTGTTTATCAATATGGAAGAATGTGAGGATATTTGATCGTTTTGAATTAAATAGGATGATGATATAATCGTTGTCACGACCCTAATTCGGGCCTAGCTGGTTTGGTAAAACGTACTAAATAAAACGAAACGTTCGAAGGTAAACTTAAAACATAGTTAAAAAATGTTAAAGCTTAACAACATAATTTAGAGTGTTCTCAAAAGACCGGACTCTATCACCGAACAACCGATGACCTCCTTCCCATGCCATTCTCATACCTCGTCCGCGTCACCTACAAAATCTGTAAAGCGGCCACAATTTATTAAAGGAAAACTCACACACGCTATACATTATCTTTTCATTTCTTAATTAAACAGTACACACATGCGTGAATCATTTCTTTTAACCGTTTTCATATTTCCTTCTTCTTTTACCCTTATCATCCCCCTCATACTTTAACTTTAATGTTGCTGAGAGTAACATGCTCGGTACATGTCCCGCCCAAGCCAACTGTTAGCTGTTTGATGACTCGACGGGCCATATGCTTCCTTTCCCCGGGTGGGTACTTAGGCGCTACCCCTTTTTCCACCCAGATTCGTTCTGCCATTTTCGTACGTATCTTTCCATCTTTGGAACTTATCGTTCCATTCATCCGGCAAACCCTTCCTTTGGCGAATCGTGTACTATGCACGATGCCGGGTTCGGTCGGACGGTCCATCCTTCCTCACCACGAGTCTTATTAACATTTATCTCATTCGTTAGTGTCTTTTTCTTTCTTCCTTAATGTCCCAATCCCGTTCCCTAAGTCTGAACCTTCCATTACTACATTGTGTTCACTCCGCTTACCGTTTGCTTTAGCTTGTTGTAATCTTCCCGTGCTTTCCGTAGACCCTATGTGTCATTTTCCTCCCACGATCCGACATTGAGACGCAACGAAAACACTCAAACTTAGTATTTCCGCGATAATTCACTTCTTCCTTAAATTTCACGATAATTTTGTGCTAGAGCTAAGATCCGCGAAAATTTTGTGCTAGAGCTAAGATCCGCGACAATTTTACACTTCAAGCATTTTCGCGACAATTTTGTTCTTCACCGTTTCCGCAATAATTTTGCATTTAATCATTTTCGCGACAATTTTTCAAAGAATAATTTTCGCGACAATAATTGCATTTCCAAAAATCCGCGATAATTTTCCAAATGTTAAAAATTCGCGACAATTTTCAATGCTCAAATTTTCGCGACAATTTCCTTCTTTCGCGACAATTTCCGGATTTTCGTGACTTAATGACAATTAACTCGTTTTTGGGCCTCCCCACCCCTATTTATAGACATCTTAACTTTTCTAATTCACACTTTAACCTCTCCATCTTTTCATTTTGACACTTCCTTTATCTTTTTTCTTTACTTTTCTATTTTTCGTTTCCTTTTTCGTTCTTTCATTCCCGTATCATTCGTTATTCTTTGTCTAGATTTTTACCGCTACATTCTCTACTATTTGTTCCATCATACCTTTTTCATGGCTATTACATCCTTACCTACTTATTTTGAGTTTCGTCCCGAAACTCGTGCTTACCAATCTTCAATTAAGTCTGGTGCTCTCTGTTTAATCTCTCGTCCTGTTTCCCATGTAGCTTCCCTCTCTCCTTGATTGGACCATTGTACTTTCACCATGGGAATTTGTTTGTTTCTGAGGCTTCTTTCCTCTCTGCCTAGGATCTTTACTGGGACTTCCTAGTACGTTAGTTCCGGGGTTATCTCTATGGGTTCCCCGACACATTCTTGAATTCCTTCAGTCACCCTCCTCCTCAGTTGGGATACATGGAACACGTTGTGTATCCCCCCCATCTCTTCCGGAAGCTTCAGCTGATATGCTAGGTTTCCGATTCTTCGTTCCACCTCATACGGTCCGATATACCGGGGACTCAGCTTCGCTGTCCTTCTTGTCCTTAGCACCCCCTTCATCGGTGATATCTTTAGGTAGGCGTGATCCCCAACTTTTAACTCTAAGGGTCTCCTTTTTGTGTCTGCCCAACTTTTGTATCGGTCCTATGCCGCCTTAATGTTCTTTCGTACTACGGCCACCTTTTCAATGGTGACTTCCACCAATTCTGTTCCCGTGGTCTTCCTCTCTTTCACCTCATCCCAGCATAGCGGTGTACGACACTTCCTCCCGTACAATGCCTCATATGGGGCCATGCCAATGCTGCTCTGAAAGCAGTTATTGTACGCAAATTCCACTTGCGGTAGGAAATCCTCCCAACCTCCCTTAAACTCCAACACACATGCCTGTAACATATCCTCCATAATTTGGTTGGTTCTCTCGGTCTGACAATCCTTCTGTGGGTGATAGGCTGTGCTCATGCTTAACTGGGTTCCGAGTGATTTCTGTAAACTTTGCCAAAATCTAGACGTGAATCTCGGGTCTCTGTGTGACACGATGTTTACTGGAACTCCATGTAACATGACTATGTTATCCACATATATTCTGGCTAGCCTGTTTTGGTATAACGTACTAAATAAAACGAAACGTTCGAAGGTAAACTTAAAACATAGTTCAAAAACGTTAAAGTTTAACAACATAATTTAGAGTGTTCTCAAAAGACCGGACTCTATCACCGGACAACCGACGACCTCCTTCCCATGCCCTTCTCATACCTCGTCTGCGTCACTTACAAAATATGTAAAGCGGTCACAATTTATTAAAGAAAACTTCACACACGCTATACATTATCTTTTCATTTCTTAATTAAACCGTACACACATGCGTGAATCATTTCTTTTATCCGTTTTCTTATTTCCTTCTTCTTTTACCCTTATCATTCCCCTCATACTTTAACTTTACTATTGCCAAGAGTAACATGCTCGGTACATGTCCCGTCCAAGCCAACCGTCAGCTGTTGGATGATTCGACGGGCCAAATGCTTCCCTTCCCCGGGTGGGTACTTAGGCGCTACCCCTTTTTCCACCCTGATCCGTTGTGTCATTTTCGTACGTATCTTTCCATCTTTGGAACTATTCGTTCCCTTCATCAGGCATGCCCTTCCTTTGGCGAATCGTGTAATAGTCACGATGCCGGGTTCGGTCGGACGGTCCATCCTTCCTCACCCCGAGTCTTATTAACATTTATCTCATTCGTTCGTGTAACGCCCATAAATCCGGCCTTAACAAGGTCTATGCGCAAGCGAAATGAAAATAAGCATTTAAATTAAAACATCACTTAAAGTCGGGGAATATCATCGTTTTTCAAAATACAACTAACTAATTACAAAGCAACAAAATCAAAAGGGTGACTCGTACAGTGGACGATCGACGACCTTAATCAAATGCCACCTAAGCCTCCGGTCCTCCCCCTACAAAATCTGTAAAACGGTCATAGTCTATTAAAGGAAGCTTTTGTATAATAAATTAATTAGCAGATTTTATCTCTTTCACTTTCCTTCTTTTATCTTACATATTCTTTTATCCTTTCCTCTCATTTTATACTTCCTCTTCCTAGTCTTTCTGGTTCTCTACTGTGGTCGGATTTTACATGACCGACAACATGTCTCGCCCAAACCAACCGTTAGCTGTTAGTTGACTCGACGAGAATATATGCTTTCCTTCCCCAGACAGGGTCCGGGCGCTACCCCGCTCCTATCCGGTTCCGTTCGGCTCTGTAATGCGCACAATTCTGTTCCGGAGAACTCATGTATCCCTTCCTCGGACATGCCCTACCTGTGGCTGACCGTGCTCATGAACACGATGCCGGGTTTGGTGTACTCACCTCACCCCGAGATTTCTGTTTTTATTCACGCTCCTCTCGATTCGATTTAGTGTTCATTTAAGCTGTTAATTATGAACCTTCATTTAATCTACTACGTTTACTCCGCTTACCTGATCGTACTATCGCCTGTTGTTCTTCGTATTCCCGGTAAATTACGTTTCGGTCCTTAATTTCCGTGATAATTTGCATAAATATTCGTTTTCGCGAAAATTGCACCACAGCCCCGAATTCCACGACAATTTACACGCCAGTCCGTTTCTGCGATAATTTCGCACTCAGCTCCCAAATCCGCGATAATTTATGCAGTCAGCCCGTTTTCGCGATAATTTATGCAGTCAGCCCGTTTTCGCGACAATTTACTCTTCGGCCCTGATTTCCGCGATAATTCTTCTCTTCATCCCGATTTTCGCGATAATTCCTCCTTGCTGATTTTCGCGACAATTTTAAGCAGTTTCGATTTTCGCGATAATCCTTATTTCTCTCGATTTTTCTCACGTTTTTGTGTCAAAATGACCCTTATTTTCTCATCCCACTCCTATTTATAGGTTTCCCAACTTGACCAAATGACCCTTTAACCCTTCCTTCCAAAATTCCCTCTTCTTATGTTAATTTACAAAGCTACCCCTCATTACATTTCCTTAACACTACCCTTCATTACATTTTCTTAACAAGATTTAATGTGAGTCTGACCTGTCCGAATTCTCTCTTTGTGCCGCTTTCCTGGGTCGTTACATCCTTCCCACCTTAAATGGAGTTTCGTCTCGAAACTCGTGCGTACCATTCTTCCATCACTTCGGGTGTTTTTACAACTACTTCATGTTCGGTTTCCCATGTCGCCTCTCCTTCTCCTTGGTTTGACCATTGTACTTTTACCATGGGGATTATTTTTTTGCGTAGCTTCCTCTCCATCCTGTCCAATATCCTCATTGGCCTCTCCTCGTAAGTTCGTTCCGGGGTCAGCGTTACTTGCTCCACTGCGCGTTCTTGTTTGCCTTCCATTAAGCTTTTCCTCAGCTGAGAGATGTGGAATACGTCGTGTATGTTACTCATCCCATCGGAGAGTTTAAGTCTGTACGCCAGCTTCCCGATCCTTTTTAACACCTCGAAGGGTCCTATATATCGTGGGCCTAATTTTCCCGAGCGTGTTGCTCTTAAAACTCCCTTCATGGGTGAGACTTTCAAGTATGCTCTATCGCCGACTTCCAGCTCCATTGGTCGTCTCTTCAAATCTGCCCAGCTTTTGTATCGGTCTTGTGCAATTTTCATGTTTCTCCTCACAATTGCGACTTTCTCTCTTGATATTTCCACCAATTCCGTCCCCGTGAGTTTCCTTTCCCCGATTTCGTCCCAGCACAGAGGCGTTCTGCATTTCCTTCCATAAAGCGCTTCGTAGGGTGCCATCGCAATACTGCTTTGATAACTGTTGTTGTACGCGAATTCGACCAATGGTAGAAACTCTTCCCAGCTCCTGCTAAACTCCGTCACACATGCCCTGAGCATATCCTCTAGGATTTGGTTGGTCCTTTCTGTTTGTCCGTCCGTTTGGGGGTGATATGCGGTGCTCATCGTAACTCTGGTCCCAAGTGACTGTTGCAAACTTTGCCAGAATCTGGAGGTAAACCTTGGATCTCTATCCGACACAATGCTTATGGGAATCCCATGAAGTTTGACGATGTTATCGATATATATCTTGGATAGGCGATCAATTCCGTCTGTAACTTTGATTGCTATAAAGTGTGCGGCTTTCGTTAGTCTATCAACTATCACCCAAATTGCATATTTCTTCCGCGGGCTTCTCGGTAACCCCACCACGAAGTCCATTCCGATGTGATCCCATTTCCATTCCGGTATATCCAGGGGTTTTAGCTCTCCACCCGGTCTTTGATGTTCCGCTTTCACTCTCTGACACGTGTCACATCGCGCCACATAAGCTGCTATGTCATTTTTCATACCATTCCACCACCAATGTGTCTTCATGTCCTGGTACATTTTTGTGCTGCCCGGGTGGATCGAGAATGGCGAGCAGTGTGCTTCCTCCATGATTTTCGTCCTTAGTTTAGGGTCATTGGGTACGCAGATACGCCCTTGTATGCGGACGCTTCCATCCGTAGCGATTGCCATCCTATGGTCGTTGTTCTGTGATATCTCGTTTTTCCATTTAGCTATTTCAGGGTCCAATCCTTGCGCGTCTCTGACTTCGTCGAGGATATCAGGCCTAACATTTATGTTATTTATCACTGCTTCCGTCGACACCACTATCTCCAGCTGCAACTCTTCCATCTGTTTTGTCAGTGGTTTAGATAGTAGGTCTTGAGTCTTTCGACTCAGCGCATCCGCTACGTGATTCGCCTTTCCCGGGTGTTACTGGATCGTGACGTCGTAGTCCTTGATCAATTCCAACCATCTCCTCTGTCTCATGTTCAATTCCTTCTGCGTAAACAAATATTTCAAGCTTTTGTGATCGGTGTACACCTCGCATTTCGCCCCGTACAGGTAGTGTCTCCATAACTTTAAGGCGAACACAACTGCCGCCAGTTCTAAGTCGTGTCTTGGGTAGTTGGTCTCATGTTCCTTGAGTTGTCGTGACGCATACGCGATGACTTTCTCTCTCTGCATTAGGACACACCCTAGTCCTTCCTTTGACGCGTCACTGAATATGGTAAACTCTAGACCTTGTTCAGGCAATACTAGTACCGGTGTGGAAGTTANACGGGGTCGGACTTTCATCACGCCTCCCAAGCAAAGATTTCATCGCCTGTTACTGTTCACTCGCGACTTATAGAACGCGACCGCGAGTTTATTGCCTGTTACTGTTCACTCGCGACTAATCGAACGCGACCGCGAGTTGCTGCATGTTTACTGTTCACTCGCGTGTGATCGCCAGTAGTCGCGAGATATTGACCACAACTCGCGACTTCCACTCTTCCCGGCGCAGCAGAGTGTTTTCGACCATTTTCTGAGCCGTTTTCATCTTGATTACTATTGCCACATCATTGTACTTGTATTTGCCAAAAATTATAGTGAAAACCAAGGTAGAGCTTCGCTCTCCCGAGGACGTAAGCCCACACATTGTGGGTCCAACCTCGTATATCGCTCGTGTCCTTACATAAACTGAATTCCGAATAATTAAAAAATTGACTGATCTAAAAATAAATACCCAAAATATTTTTAGACGATATCAGATACAATGGATCAAGACATGCCTCGAATCTAGCTCTATGGCCATCTTGGTGAATGGAAGCCCCTCGAAATTTTTTTGTCCAACAAAAGGAATTAGACAATAGGATCCTCTAGCCCTCTTCCTTTTCCTTATTATCTTAAAGGTTCTTAGCAGGATGCTTGTTAAATCAGTGGATTTGAGTCTTTACAAGGGTTTCAAGCTAGACGACGGATTATCAATTACTCATCTCCAGTATGCCGATGACACTCTCATCTTCGGAGAATGGATCACCAAAATCTATATGATCTTGTCTAAAAATGTTTTGGATATTTATTTTTAGATCAGTCAATTTATGATTAATTCGTAATTTATATTGTTGTGGGGACACGAGCGATATACGAGGTTGGGCCCACAATGTGTGGGCTTACGTCCTCGGGAGAGCGAAGCTCTACCTTGGTTTTCACTATAATAATCAAGTGATACAATTACAATGAGATGATAGCGATAATACGGGTGAAAACGGATCGAAAAATGGTCAAAACTGCAGTTGCGTCGCACTGGGCGTGAGTGAACAGTGCAGGCAGGTGGACTGGTCGCGAGTAGGGAGACTCGTCGCGATAGGGAGACTCGTCGCGAGTAGGAGACTCGTCGCGAGTCAGCGCTTGGTCGCGGCTAAGTGGGTTTGGTCGCGGCTAAGTGCCTTTGGTCGCGAATAGTGGGTTTGGTCGCGGCTGGGAGATCAGATTTTGCCTTGGGAAGCGTGATAAAAGACCCAACCCCTTATCGAAGCCTTGTGACTCCTATTTATAGAGGAATTTAGCCCAAAACTCACCCTCTTGGGCCCATAAGCATAGTCCACCTCACTTAACCCAAAATGAATAAATATTCCTAATTATGATATAATAAATGCCATGTTGATCTCGAAGCCTCGTGAACCAAACCAGACAAGATATTAGTCGGAGATACGATCAGAAAATTCCCGAGAACCTCGTATATTGATCCTTCGCTTTTAGATAGCGAATTCGCAGCCAGACAATCTTATTGCACCTGTTCGGTGGCAAATGACGAAAATACCCCTAGCTTCGTCTGGAGCCGAAATACCTCAAAATGCTTACAGAGGCTTTATATGTCGCTCGGCAAGCCAGAATGATGAGAATACCACTTGAGAGTGCCATCCGATAAAAATATGAGAATACCGAAAATACCGAGAATACCGAAAATACCAATAACCACGTTAGACGAGCTCCCGGGTGAGAATAAATACAAGAGAATACACCCGGGTAATATCAGTTAGTAATAACGAGATGACTTTGACATTATTCATGGTATTGTTAAAAGTATATGAACGAGTTCTGGATTTATAGACGAGCCGATATAATGTGGTTTACGAATCAGAATATGAATCTGAAAACCAGGGGACTATTGATATTGCCCGAGGTTATTTATGTAATTATGTTAACCTCGGGGCTCGTCCGACGTGGATATGTGGTGTTTTTTGGTATTTTTATATGTCTATCGCAAGGCGTTTTTGAGGGTATTCTCGAAATTCAGGCATGCTGGACCCCATATAAGGTTTCTGTAAGTGTTTTGAGATGTTTTGGGCTATTTCGGCCCCGGACGGGGCTAGGGGTATTTTCGTAATTTGCTACCCGGTAGCATATTGGCCGGGTGCAATGACGTTATGTGGCTGCGTATTCACTATTTGGAGGCAAAGAACTGATATACGAGGTTTTCGGGAATTTTCTAATCGCATTTCCGACTAAACACTCGACCGGGATGGAGTCCCGAAGTTCCGTGGCACTTTGACACTTATTCCGGATTAATTGGATATTTTCTAAGTAAGTTGGGCTAATTTGACTAAGATTGGGCTATTGGACCTTAAGTTCACTTATTGGGCCGAGTTTTTCTATAAATACAAGACCCTAGGCCCTAGAAAAGGGTTCAGACTTTTATCACGCTTCCCGAGGCAGAACGTAATTCCCCAGCCGCGACCAATCGCCCTAGCCGCGACCAAACTTGCTCAGAGTCGCGACCAATCACTATAGTCGCGACCAATTGCACTAGCCGCGACTGATTGCCTAGTCGCGACCAATTGCACTAGCCGCGACCGATTGCCTAGTCGCGACAAATTGCTCAGAACCGCGCCCAGACTTGCGTATTCGCGACCAATCGAACGCGAAAGCAGAGCTGCCTGCCTGCACTGATCACTTGCGTCCAGTCGAACGTAAATGACACTGTTCACTCGCGTCCAGTCGAACGCGACTGTAGATTTGATCGTTTTTCGAGCCGTTTTTGCTCGTGTTATCATTAGCACCTCATTGTACTTGTACCGCTCGATTATTATAGTGGAAAACAAGGTAGAGCTTTGCTCTCCCGAGGACGTAAGCTCAAACATTGTGGCCCAACCTCGTATATCGCTCGTGTCCTCACAACAATCTAATTTCGAATTAATTATAAATTGACTGATCTAAAAATAAATACACAACATATTTTTAGACTAGATCAAATACCCAAAATATTTTTAGACTAGATCAGTTTGGCGCCGTCCGTGGGGACTCGAGATTTTTATCCCATTGAGAGCTTTATTGCTGAGTTTGGATTTCTATTATCATGACTACTCGGAATTCTAATGAAGATATTTTTGATGAAGAAATTGAGGCGGATCCTATTCCTCAAATTAATGATGATTTTGCTGTGTTACCGGGGGCTCGGTCGTCAGTTCTGGAGGAGCCCNACGTCCCCAAACTCACAAACCACTGGGATATGACTCAGATCGATTTCCCCAACCCCCATTGTAATTGAGGCCAAGTACCCTGCACACGTGCGATGCTCATCTTCCCCATCTTCGATCGGTTTGCCGATCACATCAAAGGCTTCATCATCTGGTCCTTTAAACGTGATCTTTCGTTCCTTGCACTTCACTTGCGCATCATGTTCAGAGAGCCAATCCATTCCCAGTATGACGTCGAAACCCATGCTTCCTAATTCAATCAAATCGGCTCTCGTCCTTACAGTCCCTATCTCTATTATACATCCTTTGTGGACCCTTTTTGCTTCCAGGGTTTGCGGTCCAGGCGTTTTAACCGTTATTTTGGCGCGGCTCCCTTTAGTTCCGAATTTCCGCGCTAATTTCTCCGAAATGAACGAATGAGTCGCTCCACAGTCAAACAGTACATAAGCAGTAAAGCCATTAATTAATAATGTACCTGCCACGACGTCCTCAGCCTCTGATGCTTGCTCCCGGTTTACCGCAAATACCTGGGCGTTCCCAGTGGTTCTTTCTCTTGGTACCGTTTCCGTTTTCCTCTTCCTGGGGCAGTCCCGCGCGTAATGTCCCTCGTTCCCGCACATATAGCACAAGTTGCTTCCGACGCTTCATTCCCCATAGTGGCTCCTCTGACACTTAGGACAAGTCGGTTTCGTGGGATGTCCCGGTGC
Organism: Utricularia reniformis; assembly: GCA_009725065.1. Lineage (NCBI taxonomy): Eukaryota > Viridiplantae > Streptophyta > Magnoliopsida > Lamiales > Lentibulariaceae > Utricularia > Utricularia reniformis. The sequence goes on along the minus strand of RWGZ01001278.1, from coordinate 41,322 downwards.
CGGTCCTACGCTCTCCGCGTTGCCCTTTCCCTTCCACGCCACTCGGTCGCGAAAATCCGTTTTCGCTCCACCCTTAGTTCGCTCGTTATCCAACCTCCTGAATCCCCCATCCACTCGTACTGCGGCCGCCACAAGACTAGAGAACTCTTCATCGTCCCTGCTGTACATGGTCAGTCTGATCTTTTCGTTTAGTCCCTCCGTGAAACGATGCATCTTCTCTTGTTCACTCCCCATAACCTCGGGGGCGTATCTTCCCAATTCGACAAACTCCTGCATATAGTCCATGACTGTACGATTTCCCTGGGTCAGCCTGTCAAACTCTACTCTCTTGTCTTTTATTAATCCCTTGGGAATATAATAGTCCATAAATGCTTCCCTGAACTTCACCCATGGAATCAGGCCTCCCTTCAGTAAGGATGCCGATACACTTCCCCACCAGCGGGCGGTACTCCCGTCGAACCATAATGGTGCCAGTCCCGATCTCATCTCAACCGGTGCCTCCACCAGGTCGAATTTTTCTTCCAGTCGGATCATCCATGCTTCAGCATCCTCCGCCTTACCCCCCGAGAAGCTGGTCATTCCCGCTTTCTTCAATGCTTCGTTGTAGTACATGAGACCTTTCTCCCTTGCGTATCCCCGGGTGTCGTCTATATTGCCCGTCCCCCTGCCCTGGCCTTGCATCACAGTGTTCACCAACGTTGTAGCCATGGTTTGGAATATGTCTCTCAAGCTGTCCTAGCTAATGGCAGTAGGGGTGCTTGAGTCCATGATTGGGGTTTCTGGCGTCGGTGCTTGCTCTGACCCTTCACTTTGTGTCCCTTGGTTGCCTCGTACTCAAGTTCTCGGTGCCATCCTGAAAATTGCCTATTAGTTCCATATCCCTCTATTAACGCTCTTCTACTACTAGTTATTTTTCTATTGCCTATGGTCCATCGTCCTCTAAGACTCAGGTCACGCTCCTATGTTGGCTTAGGATCGTCTCAACACCTATATAGTGTCGAGAAATGGCTCCGATACCATTTGTAACGACCGTAAATCCGGCCTTAACAAGGTATATGCGCAAGCGAAATGAAAATAAGCATTTAAATTAAAACATCACTTAAAGCCGGGGAATATCATCGTTTCTTTTCAAAATACAACTAGTTAATTACAAAGCAACGAAATAGAAAGGGTGACTCGTACAGAGGACGATCGACGACCTTACTCCAATGTCACCTAAGCCTCCGGTCCTCCCCCTACAAAGTCTATAAAACGGTCATAGTCTATTAAAGAAAGCTTCAGTATATTAAATTAATTAGCAGATTTTATCTTTCTCACTTTCCTTCTTTTATTTTACTTATTCATTTTATCCTTTCCTCTCTTTTATACTTCCTCTCCCTAGTCTTTCTGGTTCTCTACTGTGGTCGGTTTTTAACATGACCGACAACATGTCTCGCCCAAACCAACCGTTAGCTGTTAGTTGACTCGACGGGTGAATACCGAAGTACTTAATACCGAAGATAACAACGGGACCGAAGTGATCGGGGTCAAGGACTGAAGCACGTCGAGGACCGAGGACTGAAGATATGAGATGTAGGCAATCAGTCGTGGACCGAACTGAGATACGGTGGGGCCCACTGGTCTAAGATATCGGCAGTTATGGAAGGAGTTATTGAAGGAAATAAGATCATATCAAATCAGTATATTTGGACGCATATATACGATTTGATTATGGATAGTCATATATGGAGATATGATCAAATATTGGGAATATTTGTTTATTGCCTTAATATCTCAACCACCTCATCTATATAAAGGGGTCCTAGCGTTCATTGTCATTAGCACAACAACTTCAATACTCTTGTATTCCGAGTTTTCATCTTCGCGTGTGTGTGTTGTAATCTTCTCAAGTGATAGTGAATTTGGCCGTTTCCGCCGGTCACGTGGTTTTTTCCCTTTCCGGGTTTCCACGTTAATTTCTTGTGTCGTTGTTTTCTCTTTGCTATAATTCTCGGGATCTACTTAATCTATCGAGATTGATCGCACACGTGTTCAATCCCCTACACCGACGACGGCGAGGCACGAAGAACTATGCAAAGAGCTACAAATTTTGTCTATGTGGATGATAAGCTGTATAAGAAGATTTTCGGAGGCCCATATCTTCGATGTTTGTCCCCAGTACAGACAAACGCCGTTATAGAAGAAGTTCACGCTGTGGACTGTGGTGATCATTCAACAGTTCAATCCTTAGCAAACAAGGTTAAGAGGGCCGGTTATTTTAGGCCAACGCCGGAAAAAGATTGTGTGAATTTTGCTCGTCCCTGTCCTGCTTGTCAGTTCCATTCGAACATACATCATGTACCAAGAGCTAGTATGAAGCCTCTGCCGACAACATGTCTTTTCGATATGTGGGGCATCGATATTTTAGGACCATTTTCGAAGGCACCTAGCCAAAAGAAGTTCTTCATCGTGGTTGTGGAGCATTTCTCTAAGTGGATAGAGGTTGAAGCTGTATCGCGAGTTCTGGAACAAGAAGTTATCAGTTTCCTTTGGCGATATATCGTATGTCGATTCAGAATTCCCAGGATTATCGTATCAGATAACGGAACGCAATTTGCTGGAAAGACGGTTAGTGAATGGTGTGAGAATTATGGAATTGAATGCGGTTGACCTCCGTGGCACACCCAGAAACAAACGGGCTTACACAGGTTGTAACGATCGTAAACCGGCCCTAACAATGTCTATGCGCAAGTGAAATAAAACAAAACATTTTAACAAAACACAATTTGAATCCGAGGAAATGTCATCGTTTTTCAAAGTACAACTAGATAGTTAAAACAACAAAAACAAACTCAAAAAGGTTGACTCGTACGGTGGACGATCGACGACCTCAGTTCCAATGCCACCTAAGCCTCCGGTCCTCCCCTACAAAATCTGTAAAACGGTCATAGTCTATTAAAAGAAACGTTTGTAAGATATATGTAATTTGCAAGATTCTATCCCTTTCTCTCTCCTTCTTTTAGCTTACTTAATCTCTTATCTTTTCCTTTCTTTTTCTTTTATATATCCTCTCCTTATCCTTTCTGGTTTTCTACAGTGATCGATTTTTACATGCCCGACGACATGTCTCGTCCAAACCAACCGTTAGCTGTAAGTTGGCTCGACGAGAATATATGCTTCCCTTCTCCGGTCAAGAACTTTGGCGCTACACCGTTCCTATGCGGTTCCGTTCGGCTCTGTAGTGCGCACAATTCTGCTATGGAGAACTCGTGTTTTCCTTCCTAGGACATGTCCTACATGTGGCTGATCGTGCTCATGAACACGATGCCGGGTTTGGTGTTCTCACCTCGCCCCGAGATTTCTGTATCTTTTTCTTAGTTCACGCTCCTCTCGATACGATTTAGTTTTCGTTTAAATTCCTAACTGTGAACCTTCTTTTAATTTACTATGTTTGCTCTGCTTACCTGATCGTCCTATCGCCTGATGCTTCCTTGTTCCCTACTCCCTGCATATATGTATTAACATGTTATACCGTTGTATAGCCCTATGACTTACTCTCGTTAGATAATCGAATTATGTGCCAATTGGCAACCTTACCCTAGGATTTGCGATGAATTGCACTAGGGTCCACAATTAATAGCCAAATCGGGTGTTGCTCTTCGTATTCACGATAAGTTGCGTTTCGGTCCTTAAATTCCGCAACAATTTGTATACAGATCCATTTTAGCGATAATTGCACCACAGCCCTCGAATCCGCGACAATTTACACGTGAGCAGTTGAAATTCGCAATAATTATGCAACTCAGTCCATTTCCGCGACAATTTATCAGAAGTGAGTATTTTATCAGAAAGAGTTATCGCTTATGACGAGGTGTTGAACGAGGATATGAGAAAGTTGGACCTTCACTGTATTGATGATATCCGTAATAGAGCCGCAATACGAATAGAGGTATGTAAAAGGCGGATGGCTAAGAATCACGAGAAAGGCGTTCGACCTATGTTGTTAAAATTTGGAGACTTGATTCTTAAGAAAGTGGAAGTCTCGAAGCATGTTGGCAAGTTGGATCGAAAGTGGGAAGGACCGTACAGAGTAACGGCCGTAGTGAGGGAAGCAACGTACAAAATCGCAAACATGAGCGGGAAGGAGTTGTCACGGACTTGGCATATTTCCAATTTGCGCAAGTATTATGTATAGACGTGACTCATCGATCTTTTTGAAAATAAAAATTTGGACAGGTTAGACTTCGGAAAAAGAGAGAATTCGGACAGGTTAGACTCGCATTATATCTTGTTAAAAACATGTAATGAGGGATAGTTTAGTAAATTAACATAAGAAGAGGGAATTTTAGAAGGAGGGGTTAAAGGGTCATTTAGAGAAGTTAAGAAACCTATAAATAGGAGTGGGATGGGAAAAGAAGGGTCATTTGGCACAAAAAACGTGAGAAAATTCTAGAGAAATCGAAATTATCGCGGAAATTGTAACCTGCTTGAAATTGTCTCGGAAATCAGGGGCAAGAGAGAATTATCGCGAAAATCGGGATAACGGAAGAATTATCGCGGATTCGTAGGACTACTGCAATATTATCGCGGAAATCAGGGCCAAAGAGTAAATTATCGCGGATTCAGGACCAAGAAGCAAATTATTGCGATTCCGGGAGATGTTTGCAATATTGTCGCGGAAACGGACTAAGTTGCAGAATTATCGCCAATTTCAAGGATTTACGTGTAAATTGTCGCAATTTCCAGGGGTGTGGGTCAATTATCGCTGAAATGAATGTTTAAGCAAATTATCGCGGAAATTATGGACCGAAACACAACTTATCGTGAATACGAAGAACAACAACCGATTTGGCCTTAAATTGTGCACCATAGTGTAGTTCATCGCAAATCCTAGGGTAAGGTCGCCAATTACCGCATGACTCGATTAACTAACGAAAGTAAGTCATAGGGTCACACAACGGTATAACATGTTAAATACTTATATGCAGGGAGTAGGGAACAAGGAAGCAACAGGCGATAAGACGACCAGGTTAGCGGAGCAAACATAGTAAATTAAAGGAAGGTTCATAGTAAGGAGTTTAAACGAACACTAAATCGAATCGAAAGGAGCGGGAACTAAAAATAGAAATCTCGGGGCGAGGTGAGAACACCATTGTAATAGCCGAGAAAAAGATACGACGTTACAAATAGTAGGGAATGTAGCGGTAAAGTCTAGACGAGAGATAATGAGAGATACGGGAACGATAGAACATAAAAGGGAACGAAAAATGGAAAAGTAATGAAAAGATAAAAGAGGGGTCAAAAGCAAAAGGAAGGAGGGGTCAAAGTGTGAATTAGAAAAGTTAGGATGTCTATAAATAGGGGTGAGGAGGCCCAAAAACGAGTTAATCATCATTAAAACCCGGAAATTCGAAAACTCCCGCGAAGAAGGATATTATCGCGAATTTCTCATGCATGTGTTTTTATCGCGGAAATTTTCATGAGCAAATTGTCGCGAATTTTATGTGAAGAGGAAATTGTCGCGAAAGTGGAGGCTGTGTAAATTATCGCGGAAATTGTGATCAGTGCAGTATTATCGCGGATTTGATGATGAAGAGAATTATCGCGGATTTTGCTTAGTGAAGAGAATTGTCGCGGATTTGGTTTCAAGAGTAAATTATCGCGGATTTCATATTTCAGCATAGAATTATCGCGAATTTCGAGGAAATTCTAAGTTTAAGTGTTTTTGTCGCGTCTCGACGTCGGATCGTAGAAGGAACGGAACACGTAAGGTCTACGGTAACCACATAGTTAACAATAGGATAATAACGTCGAAATTCGAGTAACTAAAACCTATTACGAAATGNTGCTTCCCTTCTCCGGTTAGGGTTCGGGCGCTACCCCGTCCTACCCGGTTCCGTTCGGCTCTGTAATGCGCACAATTCTGTTCCGGGGAACTCAAGTATTCCTCCCTCGGACATGTCCTACCTGTGGCTGACCGTGCTCATGAACACGATGCCGGGTTTGGTGTACTCACCTCACCCCGAGATTTCTGTTTTTTTTATTCACTCTTCTCTCGATTCGCTTTAGTATTCATTTAAGCTGTTAATTATGAACCTTCTTTTAATCTACTACGTTTACTCCGCTTACATGATCGTCTTATCGCCTGTTGTTCTTCGTACTCCCGGTAAATTACGTTTCGGTCCTTAATTTCTGTAATAATTCGCCTAGATGTTCGTTTCGCGAGAATTACACCACTGCCCCGAATTTCCGCGATAATATTGCATTCAACCCGTTTCCGTGATAATTCTGCACGCGACTCGTTTTCCGCGATAATACTGCACGCGACCCGTTTCCGCGATAATATTACACTCAGCTCCAATTTCGCGATAATTTCTGCAGTCAGCCCGTTTTCGCGACAATTCTTCCCTTCATCCCGATTTTTGCAATAATTTTTCCTTGCTCCTGATTTTCGCGACAATTTTAGGTAGTTTCCGATTTTTCGCGACAATCCTTATTTCTCTCGATTTTTCTCACGTTTTTGTGTTAAAATGACCCTTATTCTCTCATCCCACCTCTATTTATAGGTTTCCCAACTTGACCAAATGACCCTTTAACCCTTCCTTCCAAAACTACACAACTACCCTCTTATTACAAGCTACAAATGACCAAATGACCCTCTTCTTATGTTAATTTACAAAACTACCCCTCATTACATTTCCTTAACACTACCATTCATTACATTTTCTTAACAAGGTTTAATGTGAGTCTAACCTGTCCAAATTCTCTCTTTGTGCCGTTTTCCTGGTCATTACAGTATGTTATGTTTGTTTCTAATTTATACCGCCACCAATAAAATATAGAAGATTTATATTTTAAAAATAAAATTATGAAATCTCAAAAATATCATTTGAAAAGTTAATTTTAATTTAGTATGTGAAATATCTAAAAAACCATTTGAAATGTTTATAAAATAAAATCATGAAATATCAAAACTATAGTTTGAAAATTACTTATTAAATTATCATGTTAAATGTTCAAAATACTATTTAAAAATGTTATAAAAATAATATTGTGAAATGACCAAAATATCCTTTTTATATAAATAGAAAATCTTATGTGAAAATGCTGTAAAAATATGAAATGTCAAAATGACCATTTGAAAAGTCAAAAAAAAAATCTTAGTTATACATGTATATTTTGTGATATTTATATTATGAAAGATTGAATTTCTCATAAATAAATATAATTTAATATTTGTTTGTATACTAAATTTTTTGTGAATGTGCCTTTACAACCTTTTACATTATTCGTGGGTGCCAAAAGTTTTATAGTATTTTTTGAGATTCCTTTAGATAACGCAACGTATAATTGTCCATGACTCAAAACATTATTGGGTACATATATACCAACTCTTGAAATTGTTTATCATTGAGATTTGTTAATTGTCAGTGCGAAGTTGAGATGTATTGGAAATTGTTTCCTAGTCATTTCAAATGGTAATATACTATCTTCTGAATTTTTCATTGGTATTCGAGGAAGGAAGATTGTATTTCCTTTGGAATGACCAGAAACAATATCAGCTTGAATAGTATTTTTCATGAATTAGTTACAAATCAGACGTGTTCCATTGCACAGACCAATAGATGTATCAACATTACAAAGCAACATTACGAACCTACTTTAAGCTTGAGCTCATGAGGTGCTAGGTTCCCTAGGCAAATTGAATTTAGAAATTCTATAAGATATAAGTTTTGATAATCATCTTCGAGCATAATCTGTGAATAATATATAACTTGTTCATCTCGGCACATTTCCAATACTTTTGTATTCAAGAATTCCACATCTTCATTTAGAATAGTTAGTAGGACTCTCGGTCTCATATATTCTGAATCATATATATGTGACATGTGGTCGTTGAAGACAAAGTATATGAGACATTTGATACTTATTTCTTTATCCCATGGTATAACAATATCATCTAATATTCTTATGAAATCTTCTATGATAGTTGTTTCTTCAGATGCATGCATATTTTGGATCAATGGTAGAGTTGTGACAATACTCCATATTGTTGATTTAATGATAATGGAATTTATTATTTGCTTTTTGGTACATGATATCAACACTTGTAGAAGTTGGCGGAAGTCTCCTCCAAGAAAAATAGTCTTCCCTCCAAATGGTTTTTATTCTTCATTAATGTCTTGAAGACTCCGATCTAAACATTCGAATGCATGGTTATGATGCAACTTACAGTACACCCTATTTTCGTCATTCTTCGGGGGGAAACCTTTCTCGGTCACAGCCCAGACTTCTCGGGGATGTCTCTTAGGATACACAACCCTATGATCATCTACGGGTTTAGAATCCTCGATAGGCTTCCTTACGTTCGGTCCCAGCACCTCATCTACCTTAATATATTTTTTGATTTTTTGTAATAACTTTCCCAAGGTAGGCGAGGGACTCTTTACTAGACTGGCTGAGATACCGCACGGTGCGAGGACCTGATGTAATATGTTGATTTGCTCCTTCAACTCCAGTTTGATGCCCCGAGCAGTTTTGTTGAACTTCTCCATGAAGGAACGGAGACTCATTTTGGCAGGGACATACCTCAGTTGATACAATTCATGCATGCTTCGAAGCGGTCTCACATTAGGAGCGAACTGCTCGAAAAACCCAAGATAAAACCACCATAAGATTGGATAGATCGGACCGATAGGTTCTTGAACTAAGTTCGGGCATCACCTTTAAACCAGATGCGAATATGAGGCACTTCAGAGAGTCTGATGCCGGACAGTTCCATCCTTAACTCAAAATCGACGACGTGATCGATCGGATCCTCATCGCCCCTAAATGTTGGCAACCCCTTGGGGTTGCTATAATGACGATCTAGGACTGCTGCTCAGAAGTATTTGGAAAATGGCAGCATGAAATCTCCCAAAGCAGCAGAAACACTGCCCGATTGTTGGGATGAAGCGGGGGCATCATCCTTAATGGCGGGATCGGGGCTTCCATAGCCATATAAAATAGCCCAGGATTTCTCTCGAGATCTTGTTCGAAATCCTTTTGTGCGTGTAACGCCTCCAACTCCCTGATGAGTTAATGAATACGCTCATGCATGCATTCCTGGTCAGTCCTAGGAACTAGAGTTGAGTTCCTTGCCGGAGGATGCGGAGTAGATTTAGACCTACGTCTCCTAATGGAACTATGTGTCCTTATAATCTCCTCTTCGTCGGAACTGCACATTTCAGGGTCACTCTTATACCCTCAGTGTGTTGGAACAGGGTTGGAAGCAACCTATGACTCTATTCCATTTTTCTCAGTTGTAACCTCCATTACCAAATTCCGAATAACATCTTCCATATCCTATAAAGAGAAGGCAGGAGATGAAAGGCTGCTAGGAAGCATACGCTGTTGTTCGCAGAATTGCCAGTCGCCATGATTTTGCTTGTTCTTCCTAGGTAGAGACCTCAAATGGGAATCGGAAAATCGTCCCCATGTACGGCGTCAAACTATTGTGGTAAAAAAGACCTATGAACCAACAGTCAAATGTTTCACAATATATTGAACATGTTTTCGATTTGTTTATATTGGATGAACGATAATGAAAATACAAATAAAGCATAAAACAAGTGATTTAATGTGAAAACCCTTTAGAAAGAGGAAAAAAACCACCTAGCTAAAAGTAAGAATACTCTTAGCCGAATTCATTAATCAAACAGTGATGTTTACATCGGATTACATGCTTAAGAAAATGACTAAGGGGAAATTGCGAGAGCCAAAGAGACAATAATAACGACTGCACGCGTGAAAAAAAGTACATCATTCGCATTGTCTTTTTATTTCTGTCATCTTATAAAATATCAACAACATGCTGCTAATTGTGATATTGTACTCTATGCATTCCGGGCAAATGTATATGCAGACGTATCACTAAGGATAAATTTTACTCAAAACAAACTGAAATTTTCTCGAAAATGCTTCAGGTGCACAAATCCATCAGGCAACGACATAATCTTGAATTTCATATGGTTGTACTTCAAGCATAACACGATATGCCCTTTATAGATGTATTTATACAAATATTTCACGCTCTTGATGCTGCAATAGATTTCTACATTCATATGACATTGATATTTCATAAGTAACAACGGATTGTATGGTACTATCCATCTGTTGTCTATCACATATAGTCCATCACCATTCAAATCAATACAATTGTTGTCATTCCTATGTCTGTACTTTGAGTAGAAATCTATACCTTGTATTGTGCATGCTACATATTTATTGGAGTAATCCTTTTTGCATAAACCATTTTCATGCATGGTACATTTGGATTCATTTCACCACACGACCTTGTACCATATGCTTCAACACAGTACTTTGTAGATCAGGATGTATTTGGATGTATGGTATCTCGGCACAGACGATCTTATCATAAATATCATGATTTAACATTTTGTCCTCCACATCCAATATAATAAGCATGTGGATATTCAAAAGTCCATGTTTTTGGAATTCTATAACATGAACATGACCAACCACAATACCAAGTACAGAATGATTGAAGATGTCTTCTTTTAATTTTTCAACCTTTGATCGAAAAATTCATGTTAGAAGATCTGGTCGATCTTGTGCCGATTGTCCTGGTAGGAGTTCCCTTTGTATTTCATCCCAAGATGTGTTACATGTCATAGTTAAGAAGATATCAGGTTTTCTATATTTTTGTACTATTGACATCACATCCTTATATCGTTGGTACATATCTCGACAACTTCCAAGAAATAAAGGCGGTAGTACCACTCGACGACCGATGCATGCTATAACAATAGAGTTGTATATTTATATATATTTGTAAAACTTTAGAATATAATACAAAATTATATAATTGTACCTTCATCCGTTTAACTGGTAGTTAAACAATCTTGTAAACCTTGATGAAGTTCTACTTGTATTTCATATTGGTGTCGCCTTAGCCAATTCAATCTTTCACTTTCGATTTTGATAAAATTGTCAACTACATATTGTTGTAGTAGACAGCTAGCCATGAGCAATGTATTTTTTGGTCGAATCTGTATCAAAATAATTTTTTTAGAAAGATAACATATCAAATTTAGTATATGAGTAGTTCTATGATTTTAAAGTACATGATTAAGTACCTGTAATCTGTATGAATAGAAGTCGCAACATAAAATTTTGTGTCCTACTTTATGTCTTGATTGTTTGAAGATGTCTATGTATGCTTTGAATAAGAATATGTCTACTTGTTGCCTCTAGCAAATCATCATCTGACGTAATTATTGCTACAACCTGAGAAGTATTAGTCAATGTATATTGCAATCCATTATCTCTTCTTTCTTTAATAATTAGACGACACTCCATTCAATCACTCCTTTGGCTAAGTTGTTTTAATACACTAACAAATGGATTTGATTATCTAAATATCTCAATAATATTTTGTAATAGACATATTTCTATATCACTATTTTCTTTGAGANTACAGAATGATTGAAAATGTATTCTTTTAATTTTTCAACATTTGATCGAAAAATTCTTGTTAGATCTTGTGCCGATTGTCCTGGTAGAGCTCCCTCTATATTTCTTCCCAAGATGGATTACATGTCATAGTTAAGAAGATATCATGTTTTCCATATTTTTGTACTATTAACATCGCGTCCTGATATCGTTGGTACATATTTCGACGACTTCCAAGAAATGAAGAGGGTAGTACCACTCGACGACCGGTGCATACTATAACAATAGAGTTATATATTATATATTTGTAAAACTTGATAATTGAATACAAAATTATATAATTTTACCTCCATCCGTTTCACCTATAGTTAAGCAATCTTGTAAACCTTGATAAATTTCTGCTCGTATTTCATATTGGTGTCGCCTTAGCCAATTCAATCTTTCACTTTCGATTTTGATAAAATTGTCAACTACATATTGTTGTAGTAGACAGCTAGCCATGAGCAATGTATTTTTTGGTCGAATCTGTATCAAAATAATTTTTTTAGAAAGATAACATATCAAATTTAGTATATAAGTAGTTCTATGATTTTAAAGTACATGATTAAGTACCTGTAATTTGTATGAATAGAAGTCGCAACATAAAATTTTGTATCCTACTTTATGTCTTGATTGTTTGAAGATGTCTATGTATGCTTTGAATAAGAATATGTCTACTTGTTGCCTCTAGCAAATCATCATCTGACGTAATTATTGCTACAACCTGAGAAGTATTAGTCAATGTATATTGCAATCCATTATCTCTTCTTTCTTTAATAATTAGACGACACTCCATTCAATCACTCCTTTGGCTAAGTTGTTTTAATACCCTAACAAATGGATTTGATTATCTAAATATCTCAATAATATTTTGTAATAGACATATTTCTATATCACTACTTTCTTGGAGACGAAATCCAACATCATGGCCTCTATCATAGATGAATAACTGCAAATATATGGTCTTTGCGCTGGTTATGAGAGTAATGAGCCATTTCTATGATATATAGTACCATGTGCTCTAAAAGTGTATATATCAATCCGAGAAAAAGATAATGATTCATCTATCTTGACTCCGATAGATGTGAAAGAAATGCATGATTTTAACACCTTATTCTTTTTTTGAATGAACGGTATTGGGGACTCTGTTGAGTATAAAGGTGTAATAATTTCTCATGCACTAGAATATCTGGCATTGATATGCTTACGTTATTAGAGCACATGTGTTTTGTTTCCTTGTAAAAGTGTTTTGATGTGCATTTAATGACAATAAGATGGCTCAGGAAGTATCCATGTAGATAATGTTTTAGCAAAATTACAACTTCTAGCGAGGTTGTGATCACTACTAAATCTTTTACGATGTTGCTCTCGGTGAGATATTGCCTTTTGTGCTATAATAGCTCTAGGTTGTAGATGAGACATAGCATTACGATAAGCTCTCATGCATGCTCTATTATTGGCATGATATTCTTCACATTGTTGTATTGAAAGCCATGTTTTCATACCGGCCGGTATGGAGAATTCCGGGCGGCACTGGTATTTCGACCGGTACCGCCCGGTATCTGGTTTCCGGGTCGACCAGGAAAAAAAATTATACTGGCGGTATAAGGGAAATACCATAATGGTAGGCCGGATAGGTATGAAAACATTGATTGAAAGCATGTTAACCTAGTAATAAAACAATATTTCATGAAACCATAGGTTAACTATAAGGAAAATAATGTTATACTAAAAGAAGTATAGTTGTTTTGATTTCTCAAATTTATAAGATCATTTATCATGAAAGGTATTAAAATAATTGAAATGTAAATGAACATTTAATGCTAATACATTGATTAGGGCTCCGAGACCGGGTACCCCGTATTGTATGGGATCCAGTCATATTGGTCAGCCTAGATGACAAGAGACGAACATGCGCGGCCCAAGATCTTTAACTTGGCCCATTTGAAATAACTAGCCAGAAGGCCCACTTATGTTTCAGGACCGAAGATGGAGTTAGGCGTAATTAAGACATCCGAGGACCGACCCCTTGAATCGGTCCAAACGATTACAACCCACGTCGTCTGCGCTCCGGGCACATGCATGTGTTCCACGCTTCGGGTCTATTCATGTTGTTCGCATTTCGGGCACAACCACGTTTTCCAGCATGGGAAAACAACCTTGTCGTAGCCGATTACAGGGTGTGATCATACGCGTCTTCCCCTCTATAAATATAGGGCTAAATGACAAGCTCAAGGGGACCTTTTGTACGCGCGAAATAGAGTGTTACCCTGCCGATTTTTCTTCTCGCGCTTTCTTATTGCCTTAGTCATTTTCATTTTATCCTCTTCTAATTGTATCATGAACTGTTTATTCAATATATCGATTAAGAACATTTCTAGCTCTTAGTCTGGTGGTTTTTTTCCCTTCTCCGAGGGGTTTTCCACATTAATATCGCTGTGTCCATTGATGTCTTACTCATCCATAATCGTCTTCCCATTTTAAACAAATCAAAACTGAGTTTGTTTATTACAAACCGGCGACTGTTGGTACCCCCGGTCTTTTAACCACAATAGTTTGGCACCATCTGTAGGGACGATTTACCGATTCCCACTCGAGGTTTCTCCCCGGTAAAGGACAAGCAAAGGCATGGCGACCGGAAATTCTACGAATGATAGGGACGTGCTTCCTAGAAACCTTCCAGCCCTGCTTTCTTCTTGCAGGACTTGGAGGCGGTTCCAGAAGGTAGTACTGGAGATTACGTCGGAAAGAAGTGGAACAGAACCATCGGATATAACCAGCCTTGTTCCCACCAACAGTGGGTACGAGAGTGATCCTGAGGCATGCAACTCCGAAGAAGAGGAGATTATCATGTGCGGTGTAACCATGAGAAGGCCGAGGTATCAATCCAATCTACCTCCTCTCACCAAAGCTTCAACTTCTGTTCCTGGGACTGATCAGGAACGCATGCAGCAGCGTATAAATGAGTTCACCAAAGAGTTGGAGACTCTACGCACGCAGAGGGATTTTGAGCCCGATCTCGGGCGAAATCCCGGCTTATTTTACAGGGCCATGGAGGCTCCAACTAAGCGGAGTAAGGATGACGACTGGTGACATAATCTGCATGCTGCCCAAACGTCATCCCGGCAGTCCGGCGGTGCCTCAACCGCTTTGGGAGATTTAATGCTCCTTTTCTCTGAAGAAATCTGTGCGGTAGTCCCAGATCGACATTATCGCAACCCCGAGTGGTTTCCGACATTTAGAGGCGACGGGGATTACATTGATCACGTCGGGGATTTCGAATTACGGATGGGAACGGTATGAGCCTCAGATTCAATTAAGTGCCGCATCTTCGCGGCTGTTTTGCAAAGCGATGACCAAACCTGGTTTAAGAACTTGCCAGCCCGATCCATACAGTAGTATGGAGGCTTCATTTTGGCTTTCTCTGAGCAATTTGCGCCGAATGTAGGACTGCCCCGAAGCAGGCAGGTACTATATCAGCTGAAATATATCCCAGCAAAAATGAGTCTATGGTCCTTCATTGAGAAGTTCAACAGAAAAGTCCGGGGTATCAAACTAGAGCTCTGGGATAAGATCGATATTTTACAGCAAGTCCTGGGACCATGTGGCTTGTCGGCCAGTCTGGTGAAGAGTCCCCCACCCACCTTGGGTAAGCTTCTTCAAAAAATCAACAAATATATTAAAGTGGATGAGACACTAGGACCGAGTTATAGGAAGGCTGCGGTAAAATATGAGTCCGCAAGCGATCATAGGGTTTCGTACCCTAAAAACAACCCCGAGATGTAGGGGTTGTGACTTAGAAGAACGCTTCCCCAAAGTGGGAAGAGAAATGATTGTATTGTGAGTTGCATCACAACAGCGATCACCTGACGTTGAAGTGTCTGCTACTGCAGGAGACAGAGTAGCTGCGATGAATAAAGAAAGGCCATATTAGAATGATCCTAAGGGCAAAAGAGTTGAATCTCCTCGTAGGGGCCGTCAAGGTGGTGATCGTCACAGGCCGCGGGGTAGGGATAATCGGGGACAACCCAAAAATAAAATGACCGAGAGGAGGACCAAAGGTCCCCTCCACAAGAAGAAGAAAAAGGCAAGCACGGTTGAGAGAACCGTGGCCAGGGCTGAAGAAGACGCTTCCGGGGTTGGGGTGGCTGAACCCCGCAGAATGAAGGAGGGAGACAAGAGAATCCTCCTCCTCCCCTTGCTCCAATGAAGCACAACCTCTACAAAATGAGGCTGCTCCACCAGAGCGTACTGTGGCAGGAGATATTTATGTTCTCTCCGGTGGAATTCGTTTCAATGAATCGGTCAGGGGATTCTGTAGAACGTTCTGAATCTGTGGCACTGGTTAAGTACGATGCCGCTGAACAGTCTTCTTCTTACGAAGACTCTATCAACTTCACCGCTGCTGACCAGGAAGGAGTTACTGACCCGTGTGATGATCCTCTTATCATCACCGGGATCATTGCTAACCGTCGGGTGCATAGAATCTTGGTGGACACCGGGGCCTCGTGCAACTTGATGAAGCGTGAGGTAGATGAGATGTTGGGGGCTCCGGGTGATGGTCTTCCCATTGCCAATATCACCCTCTGAGCATTCTACTAGAGGAGCGTCATTCCACGCGGGAATATTTTGTTCCCGATCACTCTGAGAGATTAATTCAAGGACCCGACAGAGACCCTTAAGTTTATCGTCTTGGAAGTCAACTTCGCTTATAACGCCATTATCGGACGGACCGACCTACGTAAGTTTGAGGCGGTCCCTTCTACTTATCATATGATGCTCAAGTTCCCATCCGTGAATGGTATAATATATGTTTAATGGGGATCAGACCTGATATTACCCGGGTATATTCTCTTGTATTTATCCTTACCCGGGGGCTCGTCCGACGTGGTTATTGGTATTTTCGATATTTTCATATTTTTATCGGATGGCATTCTCAAGTGGTATTCTCACAATTCTGGCTCGCTGGGCCCCGTATAAAGTCTCTGTAAGCATTTTGAGATGTTTCGGGTCATTTCGGCCCCGGACGGGGCCAGGGTATTTTCGTAATTTGCCACCCGGGGGCGCACCGGTCAGGTGCAATGATGTTATGTGGTTGTATATTCGACATCTGGAAGCAGTGAATTATTTTACGAGGTTCTCCGGTATTTTCTCATCGATATTTCCACCTAATTCTAGATCGAGACGCATTTCCGAAGTTCTATTGCGGAATGGCATTTGTTCTAATTTAATTGGATATTATTTAGGTGCCTTGGGCTTAATCTAATGAAATTGGGCTCTTGGGCCTAAAACTTATTGATTGGGCTGGATTTCTCTATAAATAGGAGTCCTAAGGCATTGAGAAAGGATTCGGACCCTTTTCGCATCTCCCAAGGCAAGACTTTCGCTCGAAATCGCGAGACTTCGTTTTTCAGCCACTATTCGCGAGAAATCGTACCAAATCTCGCGGCCACCCTCATCTGGGTTACTATTCGCGAGAACTCGCACCGAAACTCGCGGCCACCCTCATCTGGGTTACTATTCGCGAGAACTCGCACCGAAACTCGCGGCCACCCTCATCTGGATTACTATTNGGTCATTTCGGCCCCGGACGGGGCCAGGGGTATTTTCGTAATTTGCCACCCGGGAGCGCACCGGTCAGGTGCAATGATGTTATGTGGCCGCGTATTCGCTATCTGGAAGCAGTGGATTATTTTACGAGGTCCTCCGGTATTTTCTCATCGATATTCCCGCCTAATTCTAGACCGAGACGCATTTCCGAAGTTCTGTTGCGGAATGGCATTTCTTCTAATTTAATTGGATATTATTTAGGTGACTTGGGCTTAATCTAATGAAATTGGGTTCTTGGGCCTAAACTTGTTGATTGGGCTACATTCCTCTATAAATAGGAGTCCTAAGGCATTGAGAAAGGATTCGGACCCCTTTTCGCATCTCCTAAGGCAAGACTTTCGCTCCAAATCGCGAGACTTCGTATTTCAGTCATTGTTCGCGAGAACTCGCACCTAAACTCGCGACCACCCTCATCTGGGTCACTATTCGCGAGAACTCGCACCAGTTCGCGCGGCCACCCTCACCTGGTTACTATTCGCGAGAACTCGCATCTGCAGTTACTATTCGCGAGTTCCTGATCGTACAATGTTCTCTGCACTATTTGTACAGTGCCGGCTGCGCTGCTAGTACAATTTTTTCTGCAAGTTATCAACCACAACTCGCGGCTGTCAGCTTTCCGAGCGCGACTGAGTGTTTTCGATCATTTCACGAGCCGTTTTCGCCCATATTATCATTATCATCTCATTGTAATTGTATTCTCCGAATATTATAGTGGAAACCAAGGTAGAGCTTTGCTCTCCCGAGGACGTAAGCTCACACATTATGAGCCCAACCTCGTATATCGCTCGTGTCCCACAAACAATCTAATTTCGAGTAAATTATAAATTGACTGATCTAAAAAAAAATACCCAAAATATTTTTAGACTAGATCAGTTTGGCGCCGTCCGTGGGGACCCGAGATTTTTATCCCATTGAGAGCTTTATTGCTGAGTTCGGATTTCTGTTATCATGACTACTCGGAATTCTAATGAAGATACTTTTGACGAAGAATTTGAGGTGGATCCTATTCCTCAAATTAATGATGATTTTGCTGTATTACCGGGGTCTCGGTCGTCAGTTCTGGAGGAGCCCCCTGCCCAAAATGTGACTATTCGGCCCTCCCGGAGCGGGTTTTCATCCGGGGGGAACCAAGTTTTTATCCTCGATCACGCGAATGTCTGTCCAAATGTTATGAATTCGCATGCGTTGGCCGAGTCGCGGTCCGTAACACCGCCCACCTGCCGCCACCTGCACGCTCTAGATCTGCTGATCAGACAGACCCGATGAGGATTTGGAGGAGCGAAGGCGTACTTTAATCGCCCAATTAGAGCAAGTGGAGGCTCAAAGGAGAGCCCGAAGGAACAATGCCACCCCGGAACCTATTAATAATGTGGCCTCAGAGGATGATATTGATCGTGTTCCGGAACCACGAGCAAATGCCGCAGCAATCGAAGAGCAAAGCAACACTTTACAAAAGATTGGAGAGTTGATAGAATCAAAATTTAAGGAGNAAAATAAATGCCATGTAAACCTCGACGCCTCGGGAAGCGAACCGAATAATATGTTAATCGGGAATACGATCAGAGAATTTCCCCGAACCTCGTATGTCGATCCTTTGCTTTTAAATAATGAACTCATAGCCGGGCGCCCTTATTGTACCTGTTCGGTGCGCCCTCGGTGGCAAATGACGAAAATACCCTTGGCTTCGTCCGGGTCCGAAATGGCCTGAAATATATTAAAATGCTCACCGAGGATTTATATGTCGCTTGGCAAGTCAGATTTACGAGAATACCGAGAATACCGAAAATACCGAGAATACCGAAAATGCTGATAATCACGCTAGACGAGCTCCCGGGTGAAAATAAATACAAGAGAATATTTCCGGGTAATATCACCCGGAAAGTATGGAGGATTTGTCTTTGAGATGCACACAATATATCCGAGAAGATGAAGGTTTGCGAGATCACGGAGTGATTGAAGTACGGGGGTATGGGTCCCACAATATTGTTGCAAGTCGCGGGATGGACAAGGTTGTCCCGCACGCAAAATCAAAGTTGAGAGTGTTTCCCACATACAACTATGAGCAGATTTTTGCGATTATCGAGCAAAAGAAGGCAGGTTCACTTCGTTATCCTCCTCCTTTGCATGAACCAACACCGGGGACTTACGAGTCCCAAGTATTTTGTCGCTTCCATCGGAGTTTTGGGCACACAACCAATGATTGCCGGGAGTTAATGTCCGAGGTAGAAAGGTTGTTAGAATTGGGTCAGCTTGATGAACTGATCAGCACTGTGGAGGCTCTACCCGAGTCTAAACTGAGAAAAATCGATATAAGTATTCCGGAGGGGACGGCACCCAAACCCCCAAGGGCCGATGCACCACGGCCAAATGAAAGAGGACGTGGATACGGAGGACAGCGTGGCCAGCGTCAAGGAGGTGGCCAGAGAGGATTCTTTAATGGTGGCAGACAGAATCAGAGAGGAGGAAGGAGAGGAAACAACTATCGTGGCCGCGGCAGGCATCAGCCGCAAAGAAATCAACAGGGGTACGGATATGAAGCTTATCCACCAGCCCCCACGAATCAGCAAGCATTGCCTCCTCCTCCGGTTGGCCCTAACCAGGGTCAACCTATTTTGAATGTTGAAAATGCCCAACCAACATGGGGCAACCTAGGCCCCAACATTATGACTATCGCAGGGGGAAAAAGCGTCGGCGATTCGAATCGCGCCCGTAAACGTTCCTTTCAAGCACTACATCAACAGGGGCGTTTCATGGAAATTAACACGGTCCAGTTGACGGACTTGGACATGATGACGATCTCTTTCGGACCGGAGGATTTATCTGGGGTCTTCTCCCCACAAGACGATGCGTTAGTCGTCTCTCCTATTATTGCTAATCATCCTGTCTCACGAGTGTTGGTGGACACCGGAGCTGCTACCAATATTTTGACTCTTGCAGCTTTTGAACAGATGGCACTAAAAGGAACCACCCAACTCCAACCTGTGCACACAAAACTAGTTGGTTTTAATAATAGTGTTGTTGCGGCTGAGGGATCTGTTTTTCTGCCGGTGACTTTGGGCGATCCCGAAATATCAAGAACTTTGATGGTGGAGTTTGTGGTGGTAGATCTCCCTATACTCCCATATAACGCAATCCTGGGGAGGAGTTGTTTAAACTTAATCGGAGNAAATCAGGGTGCAAGTATATACCTGACTCCTCCATGACACGCCGACGGGGGTCGCGCCCTCGCCGGAGGCTGGTCTTTTTCCGCATGGCACCGTCTTATGGACGGGCCAAATGACACCGTTTTATGAACGGGTCGAAAGTGCGATAGCACCGTCTTATGGACGGGCCGAATGACACCGTTTTATGAACGGGTCAAATGTACGATGGCACCGTCTTATGGACGGGCCGAGTAAGTATGATGGCCCCGGGTGCAAGTATATACCGGTGGCAAAAGTATGATGGCCCCGGGTGTAAGTATATACCGGTGGCGAGAGTGTGATGACCCCGGTTGTAAGTGTATACCGGTGGCAAAGATATATTGGTGAACGCAGAACGGTTGACTTATTTTGAGTATCTACTCATTTCATAGAGGCATTCGCCTTAGAGTTGTCGCAGACCTATACAAGCTCCACTACACTGGGGACTTCTACGCATCCTGATTATTATTATATGCGCTATTGTTGCGCATCCATATCGGAAATTCACATATATCCTTATGCGAAAGAACGGTTATTTCTCGAGGTGGATTATTCGGAATTATATATTTCTTGAAGAATGTGGAGAGAAAATAAAGTTGAGAAGAGGAGAATTTGCGTTATTCATAGTATGGTTCTTTATTCAAAGTACAGTGGAGAAATTAAAAGGAAAAACGAAGATCAATTTCATATATATAAAAAAAAAGGGGGTGAATACAAAATGCGGAGAGTTCAAAACGGAAGAAAACAGATATGGAAGTTTATTTCTTCGTTTTGGAGCCCGAACCTTCACCGGTCTCGCTAGGGCGCTTTCTTACCAGCTTAATTGTCGACGAGGGAGGATGAGCCTCTTTTTCTTTAGTCCCCGCAACGGGCAACTTCTCGAGAATAAAGCTCGCCATCTCGACCTCATGGCGCTCCCGAGCCCCTGTCACACTAGCAGGAACGTATAAGGGGGGGTCACGTTGACCCATCACCACCTCGTCTTTAAGAATGTCTCCCACGAGGGGACCCACCGGTTCCGGGAATAATGCGGCCAACCTCCGAAACGCGTCCACCGATGGGCCCTCATCGGGTATTTTGACCTCCTCTGAATATAGTTGCTGGTGCAAGTCTTCCTCCAAGTTGAATTGGAGCGCCCCGAACGGATCCCCCGAGCAGTCGAGTTTATCTTCCGCATCCACAGGCTCGAACTTGCCGAATAGACTGGGATCAAGTCTTTCCCTCTCTTCAGGAGTTAGGGATATGCCAAAGATTCTTTGTGTCTGGACACTCCCTCTAAAAAATTACAGAGCATACGAAGTCGCATTAGCTAGGTCCGCCAGATTTCGGAAAGTCGGGGAGTGCACTGTTACTCCCATATCAGTTTCCAAAAACAATCATTGATCTGGGACGGCAACCTAGCAGCTCGAGCCCGAAGACTGTCCACGGTGGATTGGAGGGACTTATTCTTTGATTTTAATTCATTGTTCTCCTCCAAGGCCTTCCCGAGAGCCTTCTTATCAGCAGCATTTGCATCTTTGGCCTTTTTCAACTTGTCTTCGGTCTCAGCCCTAACCTCTTTCAGTTTGTCTTGAGCATATTTTTCGTTCGTCTTGAGGGTGTAGATCGATTGCTCAAGAGCATGCCTTTTCCCAATGTGAAACGCAGCACACTCCGTTAATTCGCTGCGATGAACCCGAATTAGGGCATCGATCGCCTTGTTTTGTTCTTCCCGGAGTGCCGCCATTTCTTGGGCATGCTTTTCCCGCTGATTCTGCATCAATTTTTCGGCGGCCTTCTTCGTCTGCTCTCCTATTATATCCGGGCTGTCAAGCTCAGAATGCCTGATCATGCAGTACTCCCCTATTGCGGCTGCGGTGCTCATCTCCACAACCGTCCGCTCCATCTGAAAGAAAAGCAAAAACAACGAAAAACATGTAAGATACGAAAGAAACAAAGAGTAAGTAACAATGCCGATCTGATTACAAACCTCTCCCATCATGCGACGCGCGGTCGCAAACTGGCTCATCAACCGACCGAAGTCGGTAAACACCGTGTGGTCATCTCGTCCACGCGGCGGGAGTGACGGATTTCTTTCAAAATACGTCAAGGCTGGCCTATTGGAAACACTATCACCACTCGGAATCCGAAAGGTCACTCCATCTTTTATTAGTATCAGGCCAGCCTGACGTCTCATCTTGAGTCATTCCTTCACTACGTGTTTTGGTATATCTCTTATTCGGAAGGCGTCGAGGAACTCGGCGGTTAACCCACTCATCCTAATGGGTTCCGCAATCTCCGAAACGGTGGGGCCCTCCACCGGTCTTTTCCCTCTGTCCGAAGAAGCTCCTTGATTTGTTCTTTCTTTCGGACGGGCCTCCATGACAATCTCCTCCACCAGCGGGTATATTGATTGACCCCCGCTTATTTCGCCCTCCTCGTCATTTCCGACAATGTCCACTAGCGTCTCGGCGAAGTCGTACATCTCTTCGTCGGGGGAAAACTCTCTAGCAGTAAGCTCTAACCGCCGAGACACAGGAATTAAATCTTCAGGACTCTCGTGGGCCTCCGTAGCCGCCTCATGTCCTGCGGGCTCCTGATCCTCAGTTAACGGAACAGGTGGTGTTTGAGTAGCCGGTCGGGTCTCTTCTGCCCGCGGCACAGTCTCTTGCAAGCTCCGCGCCAACTCTTCCGCAGCAGTGCGTTTCCGAGATCCGGGCGCCATCTCGAAGATCAGCTCATCTTTCTCCGTAACGAGAGTACGGAGGGATCTCAACTTGTCACCTAGCTTCGAATGATCTCCAGGCGGTGCCATTATTTTATCTGCAAAACAAGCAAGTCGCGTGAGAAACACAGTTAAAATGATTAAAGAACATAATTTCACTGGTTTTAGGAAGGTGTGCTTATTGAGGGAGAAGTGCTGAGATGTTTTATGTGTTAACATACGGTCTAGATACCTAATAATCCCCAACTAAAATGGGTAGGGGCCGGAAGAATGTTGGAGGCGACTAAGATCGGGGCATAGAATAGCGTCTTCAGGGTCCAATCAGTGCCATCCGATGTAGCGCACGCGGCAAGTATACTCTCCAAAGCCTTAGGAGTAATGGACCGCGGGATAGGATAGTAAGACCCCGGAAGGAAAGACTCCCCTTCAATTGGGAACCGCCAGGGAAGGCTAAGCACGGATAATCTGGTGGAACCTACACCAGTGACAAAAAGAAATGCTTTTTCCAGTCATGGTTCGAGTGAGGAGTAGAGAATGGGAAGGGGCATTTCTTGTGCCTTTGGCGGAAAAAGATGCAACCTTGGGCACCATAATGGACAGCAGTACTGATCTGGAAGATTTGGAAAAAGCTGTCGACGGTTGTCGAAATCCCGTTGGTCTCCATGAAGATGATGAAGGCAACCACCAAAGATATTGCATTTGGGTTAAGTTGGAAAAGATGGACGTTTAAATCGGTCAAGAGAGCGGAGATGAAAGGGTGAAGCGGAAAGCGGAGACCGCTCTCTAGGTACTCGAGACAGATCGTATGGGTGCCAACCGGCGGACGCAGGATCCGATCAGAAGGACCCGGCTTGTATAGAACACAATCGGAAGGGAGGTGGTAATCTTCCACCAGAGATTTCCATTTCCGAGGGTGCATGGTAAAGGGCCGATCAAAAGACTTTAGGGCACAGACGGCAGGACTCCGAGGACCGGTCGTATTCTCGAGATGTGTGAGTCGGTCGAAGAAATGGGGATAAGGGTTCGTAATTGGTGAACGAAAAGCAGAAAGACTCGAATTGGAACTCCCCGAGTTGGATAAGGAGTCCGAGGAATGAGAGGACGAGGCATCGGAGTTCGAGGAACGAGCGGAGTCGGAAGACATGATGAGAAGTTCTCGGGATTAAGGTTTTTCAAATTTTTATAATTTTTTCAATTTTTTCCTGATTTTATTAAGTGTCTCGCTAGAACTCGTTCGAAAAGTCGCGACTCACTGTGCAATGAGAGTTGTCGCGAGAAATCTTTCGTTATGTCGCGGTCACTGTACTCTGAGAGTAGTCGCGAGAAGTGGTACGTAAAGTCGCGACTCACTGTGCTCTGAGAGTAGTCGCGAGAAGTAGTTCGTAAAGTCGCGGTCACTGTGTTGTGAGAGTTGTCGCGAGAAATCGGCCGAAATGTGGCGAGAGAGTTTGTGTTTCCGCGAATAAGTACTGTAACAGGGGTGATCTGGTATTTATAGGGCCGGATCCCCGCGTCGGGAAAAAATCCCGAGATTTTGACCCGAGCTCAGAATCTGACGTTCTTAGTGTCAAAACGATCGCGTCTGCGAGGGGTTCTCAACCCTACTATCCGTTTCTCCGGAAAAATTCCCGAGCAAGTATCGACTTTTGGGACGAGCCGTTAACATATGGTTTACGACTCAGACTCTGAATCTGAAAACCAGGGGACTATTGATATTACCCGGGTATACTCTCTTGTATTTATCCATACCCGGGGACTCGTCCGACGCCGTTACTGGTATTCTCGGTATTTTTATATTTTTATCGGATGGCATTCTCAAGTGGTATTCTCACAATTCTGGCCCGGTGGGCCCCATATAAAGTCTCTGTAAACATTTTGAGATGTTTCGGGTCATTTCGGCCCCGGAAGAGGCCAGGGGTATTTTCGTAATTTGCCACCCGGGAGCGCACCGATCAGGTGCAATGATGTTATGTGGCCGCGTATTCGCTATTTGGAAGCAGTGGATTATTTTACGAGGTCCTCCGGTATTTTCTCATCGATATTCCCGCCTAATTCTAGACCGAGACGCATTTCCGAAGTTCTGTTGCGGAACGGCACTTCTTCTAATTTAATTGGATATTATTTAGGTGACTTGGGCTTAATCTAATGAAATTGGGTTCTTGGGCCTAAACTTGTTGATTGGGCTACATTCCTCTATAAATAGGAGTCCTAAGGCATTGAGAAGGGATTCGGACCCCTTTTCGCATCTCCTAAGGCAAGACTTTCGCTCGAAATCGCGAGACTTCGTATTTCAGTCACCGTTCGCGAGAATTCGCACCTAAACTCGCGACCACCCTCATCTGGGTCACTATTCGCGAGAACTCGTACCAGTTCGCGCGGCCACCCCTCATCTNATACGTCAAGGCTGGCCTATTGGAAACACTATCACCCCTCGGAATCCGAAAGGTGACTCCATCTTTTATAGTATCAGGCCAGCCTGACGTCCCATCTCGAGCCATTCCTTCACTACGTGTTTTGGTATATCTCTTATTCGGAAGGCGTCGAGGAACTCGGCCGTTAACCCACTCATCCTAACGGGTTCCGCAATCTCCAAAACGGTGGGGCCCTCCACCGGTCTTTTCCCTCTGTCCGAAGAAGCTCCTTGATTTGTTCTTTCATTCAGACGGGCCTCCCGGACAATCTTCTCCACCAGTGGGTCTATAGATTGACCCCCGCTTATTTCTCCATCCTCGTCCTCTCCGACAATGTCCACTAGTGTCTCGGCGAAGTCGTACATCCCTTCGTCGGGGGAAAACTCTCTAGCGGTAAGCTCTAACCGCCGAGACACAGGAATTAAATCTTCAGGACTCTCGGGGGCCTCTGTAGCCGGCTCATGTCCTTCGGACTCCTGATCCTCGGTTACCGGAACAGGTGGTGCTGGAGTAGCCGGTCGGGTCTCTTCTGCTTGCGGCACAGTTTCTTGCAAGCTCCGTGCCAACTCATCCGCGGCAGTGCGATTACAAGATCCCGGCGCCATCTCGAAAATCAGCTCATCCTTCTCCGTAACAAGGTTACAGAGTGATCTCAGTTTATCGCCTAATCTAGAAACGGCCTTCAAGGGGAGCCATTATTTTATCTGCAAAACAAGCAAGTCGCGTGAGAAGTACAGTTAAAAAGGTTGAAGAACATATATACACTAGTTTTAGGAAGGTCTGCTTATTGAGGGAGAAGTGTTGAGATGGTTTATGTGTTAACGTATGGTCTGGATACCTAATAGTCCCCGACTAAAATGGGTAGGGGCCGGAAGAATGTTGGAGGCGACTAAGATCGGGCATAGAATAGCGTCTTCGGGGTCCAGTCAGTGCCATCCGATGTAGCGCACGCGGCAAGTATCCTCTCCGAAGCCTTAGGAATACTGGATCGCGGGATAGGATAGTAAGACTCCGGAAGGAAAGGCTCCCCTTCAATTGGGAACCGCCAGGGAAGACTAAGCACTGATAATCTGGTGGAACCCACACCAGTGACAAAAAAGAAATGTTTTTTCCAGTCATGATTCGAGTGAGGAGTAGAGAATGGGAAGGGGCATTTCTTGTGCCTTTGGCGGAAAAAGATGCAACCTTGGGCACCATAATGGATAGTTGTACTGATCTGGAAAATTTGGAAAAAGCTATCGACGGTTGTCGAAATCCCGTTGGTCTCCATGAAGATGATGAAGGCAACCACCAAAGATATTGCATTCGGGTTGAGTTGGAAAAGATGGACGTTTAAAGCGGTCAAGAAAACGGAGACCGCTCTCTAGGTGTTCGAAGCAAATCGTATGGGTGCCAACCGGTGGACGCAGGATCCGATCAGAAGGACCCGGCTTGTAGAGAACACAATCGGAAGGGAGGTGGTAATCCTCTACTAGAGATTTCCACTTCCGAGGGTGCATGGTAAAGGGCCGATCAAAAGACTTTAGGGCACAGACAGCAGGACTCCGAGGACCGGTCGTATTCTCAAGATGTGTGAGTCGATCAAAAAAATGAGGATAAGGGTTCGTAATCGGTGAACGNGTGAAACCTTTTGCCACTAATCGTACTTTGTATTTGTTTATAGTACCATTCTGATTGAGTTTAGTTTTGAAAATCCATTGACATCCTACTGCCTTTTTCTTTGGTGGAAAATCACAGTGTATCCAAGTACCATTGGTCTCAAGTGCAGCCATTTCTGCTCGCATTGCTTCTTCCCAATGTGGGATTTTTAAAGCTTCTTCAACAGATGAAGCTTCTTTTTAGCTATTAATGCATCTTCCCCTAGATCATCCTCAATATTTGGCAATACAGATGAAGTGCCTCCAGAGTTAGTTAAATTATGAAAAAGGAATATGCTTTCCACGAAGGTAACATCCTGAGATATAATCAATTTGTGTTGCTGAAGATCATACAACTTAAATATGCCTTTACTTGTTATATATCCTAGAAACACGCAGGGATTACCCCTAGGAGAAAACTTGTCGGCATGAGGCATTACACAAGCCGCATAAGCCAGGCATCCAAATGTTCTGAGATATTCATATGTCGGTTTTCGTCCATGGAGTAGTTCAAATGGAGTCTTCCAGTTTAAATTGGAGGCCGGAAGCTTATTGATTATATGAGTTGCTGTAATCACAACCTCTCCCCAAAAGGAGATAGGTGCCTTGGACTGGAAAATAAGAGATCTTGCAACATTTAACAAGTGTTGATGTTTCTGTTCCACTACACCATTGGATTTCGGGGAGAAAGGGCATGTTCTTCCATTAATATAACCAAACTCCTCCAATAAAGCATGGCATGAATGACCTGTGAATTCTCCCCCATTATCAGAACGAACTCGTTTCACTGTGACTTGAAACTGCGTTGTGACCATATGAAAAAAAGTACGTAGGACCGAAGTGGCCATTGCTTTGGAGTTTAGAATAAAAGTCCAAGTGGATCTACTATAATCGTCCACTATTGTGAGGAAATATCTTGCTCCCAGACTTGTTGAAGTGCGATAAGGCCCCCAAACATCTACATGTATTAGATCAAATGCACTAAGAGCTCGCATTTCAAGTGTTGGAAATCGCAAACGCCTTAATTTTGAAATCAAGCATGTGTGACAAGTCTTTTCTGATTCATGGCTTTCAACAGTTATATGCTCAAGAACAAGTTTTGACGGATGTCCCAATCGAAAATGCCATTTATTTTTGTTGGTCACACAATCATTAAAAACATCAAGTTGGCATACATTTGTCTTAGAACTAGAATTGCATAGATTTAAATCAGCATGAACTGGTGCATTTTGTAACAGGTACAGGCCATCCTTTAGAACTCCCTTTGTAAGGACTTTCTTACTCTGTCGGTCCTGAATATAACACCAATCAAGATCAAATGAAACTTCAATGTCGTTATCTGTAATCAATTGAGATACTGATAACAGATTGTATTTAAATGATTCAATCTTAAGAACTCCAGTGAGTACTAATCCGGATTCCAAATAGAGTTGTCCAATTATTGAAGGTAACAACATGTTGTTATTAGGCAAGCAAACCTTTAATGTATCCCTCGTTTTACAAGTATTTTTAAGAATAATATCCTTGCATCATATGTGAGAGGAAGCACCTGTATCAATAATCCAACCAACAGATTCAATAAACATTTTAAACAAACGAGAGCGAGAATTACCTGTCACTCCACAAAATTCTGCAAAGTTCACTTTCGGAGAAGCAATATCGACATTAGGTACGGAAGTTGATGGTTGTATTTGCAAAACTTTCCTTATTTGTTGATTTATGAGCTGTGTGATATCCACTGGCAAATCAATAGGTGATTCATCAACAAAAGTATCAACATTTTCAGCCACAACATCTATTACAGAGTTTGCAAATTTATGTGAATCTTTTTGTCTCGCTGCTAATTCAGTGTACCACTCTGGGTTGCCAATAAGTTTGAAACAACTAGATTTTTCATGACCTGTTCCCTTGCAATTCGAGCATCGAATTCGTGGATCAAATCGGTTACTTGCAGAATTAATCATTCCACTCTACGTACCGCTATTCATCATTGTTCTAGACAGATTTTGACCTGTTCGGCTAAATGAACCTCTCACACACATACCCGAAACAGCAATAGGATCACTCATCGAGGTAATTCCTTGCACATTAAGCCTTTCCACAAGTAAGACCATACGATTTGCAGTTTCAGCATCAGGTAGAGGCACATATATGAGTATTTGATTCTTAATGGATGCATAAGCATCATTCAAGCCTGATAAGAATTGAAACAACTGAGCATGTTTCTCTCGTTCAAGTAATTTTGTTGTAATTTCGCCAACAACAACAGACAAAGGATCCACAAATGTTTGAGTTTGTTGTAGTAGAGAACTATAGAATCAGTTCCTTGCGTCTTATGATGGATCTGGTATTGTAGATGAAATAATTGTGGTCCAGAAAAATAGCCATACCTCTTCTCAAGATCGGTCCATAGCATTTGTGCGTTCTTAGAGTACACGAAATTTTCAGCAACTATTGTGTCCATAGCATTAAGGATCCAAGAGCGTACAAGACAATCATTCTTTCGCCAGATTCGTAAATTTGCATCTCCATCAGCTGTCTTAGGAATAGATCCATCGATATACTCAATCTTCTCACGAGCACCTAGCGCAAGCAGAATAGCATGTTTCCATCCGTTGAAATTACTGCCGTTAAGCTTCTGAGTGACAATTATTGATGGCGAAGAGAATTCTCCAGTGATTGTCGAATTGTTGCTGCCGGTAGTCATTCTGAAGGTTTATGACTCTGATACCATGTCAATTTCATAGGTCCGATGAACAAAACTGTTTCATCCTCAATTTAATTGAAAGAAGGTTTACGGATACTTATTTATAACAAGAAAAATAACTGCCCAAAATACTATCTAACGACACGTGTACGTACAGATTTGTTAAGTTAACTTAACAAATTGCCTTTAAAATGAATGTGTATGTAGAAATAAGGTGTAAGTTAGTGTACCGAAGATGTGCTTATTAAGCCTTTTTCCAGCTCGAAACTTGCGACCTCGTGCGTGCCAATAGGTACGTATGCTAATCCCCGGTAAAGGGAACAAGCTATCTCTTGCTCTTACCAACTTCATGTTCCCGAGTTGCAGAGAACAATCTGAAAGACTCCACTCTTGCAATTGGGTGTTGGCTGATGGTTCCTTCACTAGAAAGCTCGACTTGTGGTATTGTATTGGGTAATCATCTTAAACAACCTTACGTGGACTATGATGAGACTGCTAAGGCCCTATTGTTACCATATGTTGGAGTGCTAAAAGAAATGCTCAGAACGGGAATGAGAAGCGATCGAATGGAAGACCAGAGAATATGAAAATTGGAGTATTTTGTTAATTCAATCTCAAAGATAACATAACAGGCTAGGCTACTTATAGAAAGTAAAACATAAAAAAAATGCAAATTGTAACTAACTACGTGTTATCGTTGCTAAAAATCCGCAATAACAAAATTTAGACCCCCTTTGTAATACGAAAGCAAGAAGTAAAAAGACACGATTTTTGTAGGTGGAAAACCTTTCTGTAAAAGAAAGGATAAAAAACCACCCCGGCCGTAGCCTTTGAATCCACTATAAACGTCAAGTTCGTAGATTTACAATAGGAGAACATGATATCGAAAACCAAAGAAAAAAGATCATGTTTTGATGGCCGTAGTCGTAGGTTTCCCTGCCGAAAATGATAAGAATAGCGGCCTCCTCCTTAGGTCAAGAGTTCAAGCTCCCCTCCTTAACACTTTAACCATGTTTATATAGGTGATTTGTCCAGCCCAATTATAACTCACTAGGCCCACCAATAATGGAGTCCAATAAATAATGACCCATTATTATCTGAATTAGGCACATGAGTCCAGTAAATAAGTAACCCGATCCAAATACCACGATAAGCTATAAACAATGTCAATCATCAAAATATCTTGATCTGCTTCATTTCTCAACTCCGGAATGACTATATAAAAATATATGTGTCATCGAATAATAAATTTCTCAGGGTGATATCAGAAGTCCCCTGATTTGCGTAGTCGAAATATTCGAGTACACAAATCATAAATTTACCCTGAGAATATTGTTGCAATAAACTCACAATAGTAGTATCGCATATCTCAAATAAATAAATATTACTGAATGAATACCATCATCTGATGAAACTTCATATATACTTCTAAAATAATGAGTGGAGATATAATCTTCTTATAACTGAACCTGAAATTATAATTCTCCAAAATCTCCATCTATGAACTCTATAAAAGTCTTCGATGACTTTTTGTTTCATATGTTGTCTTTAAAATTTCTGATAGTTTCCAAGAATCGATAAGACTCCTGTTATGTGAGAATATCTTGATATGCTCGAATAAACTACTTCACAATTCCTCAATACTAATTATGCTTTTCTGAACACAAAAAATAAAATATTCCTTGTTGTTTGGGGTCATAACTGAGAGTCCCCATGAATAAATAAAATTTAGTGAAATTCACGTCATAAGTCACTCAATTGATCATCTTGATCGTAAATGAAAATATCTCATCTTAAATAATGAAATCCATGTTGTAGGACCATCACTTGGTCATGTTGATCGTAAATGAAATTATCTGAGCAAAAATAATGAAATGTATGTCATTGGACCATCACTTGGTAATCCTGATTGTAAACGAAAATACCAGATCATAAATTAGAAAAACCATTCCATAATACAATAAGAATACCGCTTAACCATTTTGTTATGCAACGAAAATACCAAACCATAAAGAGAATCCATGAAATCACGGTGTTGGTCCTCAACAAGCACCCAACACCCCTTACTTAGATCGGGTATAATCCCGCATAGGCAGATCCAACATCTTGGCTTAGGTGAACTTTTGAGGGCCCTGAGAAGGCGGATGTCTTTTCACGGATCTCAATAAGTATCCAATATCGCCCTCACTTATGGGTCTCAACGAACACCCAACAATCACGGGCCTCAACTAGCGCCCCACTTAACTTCACAGCTCGGGTCTCAACAAGCACTCGTGGGCCTCAAGTAGCGCCCTACTTAACTTCATAACTCGGGTCTCAACAACCACCCGTGGACCTCAAGTAGCGCCCTAAATATTCTAATATGATCGGGTCTCAACAAGCACCCGTGGGCATCAAGTAACGCCCATCACGTTTACCTTTCGGGTATAAACTTACACCCAAGGTCATCAAACTTTTCCTCCGATATAAACTTGCACCCGGGTTCTTCTCACTTTCCCACCAGTATAAACTTGCACCTGGGGCTATCACACTCTCGCCACCGGTATATACTTGCACCCGGGGCCATCACACTCTCGCCGCCGGTATATACTTGAACCGGAGGCCATCACACACTCGCCGCCGGTATATACTTGCACCCGAGGCCATCACACACTCGCCACCGGTATATACTTGCAACCGGGGCTATCACACTCTCGCCACCGGTATATACTTGCACCCGGGTTCATCACACTCTTGACCCGTCCATAAGACGGCGTCACCATTCGGCCCGTCCATAAGACGGCCCCATCGCACTCTCGACCCGTTCATAAAACGGTGTCATTCGGCCCGTCCAAAAGACGGTGCCATGCGGAAGTGGACCAGCCTCCGGCGAGGGCGCGACCCTCGTCGGCGTGTCATGGAGGAGTCAGGTATATACTTGCACCCTGATTTGCCACGGAAATATACATCACAACAAACATGGCTCTTAACATATTCCAACAGTAATTATGTATAGACGGTTCTGCCGCGGACAGGAAGACTCATCATGTTTAAAATATTTTGACGCAGTATCTAATTTGACGAGTTTGAAAATGATCGACTATAAGACAGGTGGTACATTGCATTTCTAATCTAACCTATTTAATTTATTCCATCCTCCTTCGTACTAAAATGCAATGGACCTACTCCTACCTTACCAGTCCCCTAGTCGATTGAATTCATGTCGTCAAAAAAGATACTTAAAGAATTAGAATATGACCACAAAAAAGAGGGGAAAATTTTAAAAAGATCGATGAGTCACGTCTATACATAATACTTGCGCAAATTGGAAATATGTCAAGTCCGGGGCAACTCCTCCCCGCTTATATTTGCGATCTCATACATTCATTTTCTTACTACCATCGTAATCCGTTATGAAATTTCTCATTCAAAGTACAACTTGTCAACATGTTNCGGAAATATACATCACAACAAACATGCCTCTTAACATATTCCAACATTAATTATTTATAGACGGTTCTGCCGCGGACAGAAAGACTCATCATGTTTAAAATATTTTGACGCAGTATTTAATTTGACGAGTTTGAAAATGATCGACTATAAGACAGGTGGTACATTGCATTTCTAATCTAACCTATTTAATTTATTCCATCCTCCTTCGTACTAAAATGCAATGGACCTACTCCTACCTTACCAGTCCCCTAGTCGATTGAATTCATGTCGTCAAAAAAGATACTTAAAGAATTAGAATATGACCACAAAAAAGAGGGGAAAATTTTTATTTTAAAAAGATCGATGAGTCACGTCTATACATAATACTTGCGCAAATTGAAAATATGCCAAGTCCGTGGCAGCTCCTCCCTGCTTATATTTGCGATCTCATTCATTCATTTTCTTACCACCATCGTAATCCGTTATGAAATTTCCCATTCAAAGTACAACTTGCCAACATGTTTACTCATCTCAACTTTCTTGATAGTGAGGGGAATTAATATACCGATCCCCCATATTTCAATAGGCAAATTGTTGACATCAATTCAATTTCTGATAGATATGAAATAATAAGTGCAAAAGATAAATGAATTCCTTGAATAGATAGGCATGATGTCATGATAATCCAGAATATGTAGGAAGAATTCTCAAAACAATAGATTTCACTCCCTTCAATAGGTTTCCAAGTGGAATAAACTCTATATTCCTTGTATTTGTTTCGTCATTATTACTGGTTCAACGGATCACAATCATAATATTATCACTTCAATTCAAAACTCTCATAACATCCTCATGTCTTTCTATATTGACAATGTGTTTGTAGTCATAAGTCCCTAGTGTTTATCGGTAATATTACGACATCATATCTGAATTCTTTAGAATGCTTCCCTGAAAGAAACTAATTAATCGGTCTCTCCTTGCCAGTTATTATTCTACATATACCATCATTTTCGTAAAATTCACAATCAAATGATCTTAGTTCTCCTTCCCGAATAGAACTAATGTAAGTGTATCAAGATTCGGCCATTGGTAGTTTCCTACTAACATAATTTACTGACCAATGATATTTGTCATTGTGTCTAACCAAGTCAGCTTTCTCAAAACTTCTCTTTATAGTACAAACTATAAAACCAGCGGCTCCCAGGGAAAGGTGGTGACATTAACGATTCTTTACTCAAATATTTCATCAAACTTTCACAAGCTGATCGATATTGAACAATATTCATTTCTATTCATCTTGCAGACGCATAAGACCAAGAACATTCCTCATCTTTCTCACAAACGCCCATCTAGGAGAGCTGAACATAATTCGATACTTTCGCAGGATACTAAAACATTCGTTCATATGCTTAACATGATTTCCGCATTGTCGAATCTTTGTATGCATTCCTTGATGTAAACTTCCAAACATTCATCGATCGTATCCTTAAATATGAATCCACCTCGAATCTATCATCATACGAACTCTCGAGCTATTATTCAACTTTGGGACAACCAATTGATTCGTGATCTAATATACGTATCTTACAAGCTTGATGAGTCATGCTTGCAACAAACTTCCAACATATTCATCAATTGCCTTTTCTTTTTCCGGGAGAACTTCTGCTTCTTCTAATGAATCATTTTCAATCTATGTTGACATCTCCATTTCAAACCTGAATAACAACACTATGACAATTCTCCATTTCAAACTGCTTTAATAACCGCATGTTTCATCTGCTTATCGTTTTTTTTTATACTTACGAGAAGATCTCATCATTTGAATCCACTCATGTTTTCTGATAAAACATCCACAATCCAAACTGATTTCTTCGCACTAGAGTCATACATAAGGATTTGACACATGATATTACAACAAGAAAGTGTTAACTCCGGGTTCTCTTTCATCTTTCTGATACCCGAGGGGATAGGAAACTTCATCATCAAATGAGGCTTTGATACAATCGCCCGAACAAACATAAAGCACTCATTTAGAATATCATTATAAGGGATGATAAGAAGATCCACACTACGAATACCACCATTAAATTCCTCGATATTTTTTATCTCCCAAAGAGATTAGGAGAAAAATAGATCATTCAGGAGCATCAACACTGTTATTAAATCTGACTAACATAAAATGTACTGTCTTGAGCTAAATAGTTCAACTCAATAATGTTGTAGGTGAATTAAGGGATCCATAAATATATATTTCCTAAA
>RWGZ01001277.1:14129-193237 GCA_009725065.1 Utricularia reniformis | reverse complement strand
GAAGTTTCCATGTAAAAATCTGTGTGTCTTCACTTTGCTTTCTAACTTAA
Source organism: Utricularia reniformis (assembly GCA_009725065.1). Taxonomy (NCBI): domain Eukaryota; kingdom Viridiplantae; phylum Streptophyta; class Magnoliopsida; order Lamiales; family Lentibulariaceae; genus Utricularia; species Utricularia reniformis. The sequence goes on along the minus strand of RWGZ01001277.1, from coordinate 193,187 downwards.
GTTTCTTCCACAACAAAAAAATATAAAATCAGTAAGTGTGCATTGGTTGAGTCAATTTGAAAGAGTTGATGAATCTTAACCTAGTGGATCTACAAGAAGTGGATAGGGTGAACATAATTGGATGCTAGGTAAAAGCTAGAAGGCTTTCCGATACCGATTCTTCCTTTGTATCTTCAACCTATAGAAGTAGCTCCTCTCTTCCCCCATTACCGATGCAATTGGTCCTTCAGATCAGTAAATTTATGACCCTGCATTTTGGCCTCCAGATCAGTGTTTTTCTTGGTGACTGATGCGAGTCATGCGAAGGCAGAATCTTGCTCCTTGGTGAGTTCAGGAGCGAATGTTGGTTCCTACTCCAAAGAGTTGCACTTTCATGTTCTCCCCATCTACACGTACCGGTATACCACTCAGATCAATATAAAAACATAAAATCTCTCGTTTTCAAAGACTTTTTAGATAAAACTCTCATATTCTCTATTTTTAGGTTGTGTGAGCATGATTTTTGGGGTATAACTCAAAAAATATTGATTTTATCCATTTGAACATTGATGTAATTCTAAATGTTGAGAAATATGAATCAATTAAATAGAGTAAATTATATTTTTTAATCTTATAGGAAAATATGTATTTTTACTAATATCATGTTCATCATTCCATTGTTTTTTACTAAACATTTCTCAAAATCAAGTTATTATAAATTCAACCAACTCACTAACGTCCATCTCACCATAATTTTTTGCCAATACTTTATTATCATTCTACCAAATAAGCTATATGACCTCCTTGCCAATTCTGCCCCATTGCCAATCCTAAAATCAGTATTTTGATGCTGAATTAGTCCATGGAATGTGGAAATTTTTAAATTGATCTCTCAATACTCTAAAAAGCCGACATATTATATCATTGGTTTATTGGAGGGGTTCTAGTTTGTTTGCCGAATAATACTATTTTAGGGTCCAAGATTTTAAAAATTGATGATTGTATTAATAAAATCGTTAATCGATTTATGCACATTAAAACGCATGAATATATGACAATTTACACTCAAATCAAACATAAAAGAAAACTAAATAAAATATTTTTAAAAATATAAGAAATGAGACATCAGCATATTAAAATATATTGTATATATCTAAAGCACTAATCTTATATAATATTATATTTTGCGGTAATCATATGGAGTTTCGATTAATATTTTATTATTGAAATAAGTTTAAGGGTAGTAAATTAATTTTATTAATACAAATATTATTGAAATATAGAGTTTCGATTAATAATTTATTATTGAAATAAGTTTAAGGTTAGAAAATTAATTTGATTAATACATAAATTATCATTTTATTTATATAACGGAACACTCATATATTTTTATGCATTATTTTTACATTCTAAAAACATTACAGAATCCTTCATAATTTATATTTGTATTTGTATTTCTCTTTCTAGATAAATTATTTGCAGAATTCGTGCAGAACACACGAAGTGTTTAGTAGTACATCATGGGAACTAAGAATATTACCTTTGAAGTTTTAATGTATTAAATATTGTAAATTCATAGAGGAAAAATAATATTAAACATATATCTTAATAAATAGAATTGTAACATTTAATATTATAGTTGTGTATTTAATCTATTAACCTAAAAAATAAATGAGCATTCTCAAAACCTCTCACCGAAAAATAAAAAAAAATCACTATTATTCATCATTTATTAAAGGTTTATTAAAAAATAAATTTTCAAACAACTTAATTAAAGTATGAGTGTTTCTTGTTAATTGATTTTATTAAAACGGTTTATATTTGTTTAGGAACAAGTGTGTAAGGGGATGGGACGATAAGCATGACCGAACGGTGGGAAGGGAATACTAAATCAATATTTCAGTAGTTTTGTCAAAATATTCAAATTTACGTGCTAATTTCATATAAACGGATAAACCCCGAATATTAAGATAAAAAATTGAAAATATTATGTATAAATCAATCAATATTTCAATAAGAAACATTAATAAAATATATAACAATTACTTAATATTATTCCATGTGCTCAAATTCTTTATTTCTTTTACAGAATTCAAATGTCCACACCATATTTTCACACTGCACATCTCAACTCCATCAAAATTAATTAAAACCCTTTGCATTTTCGTTGCTTCTTATTCTTCTTCCCTTTTCAATGAACTTATTCTTCTTCTGCTTTATCTGTTTGCTTCTTTGCATAATTTATATGTATTCTAATCAGGAGCAGTATTCATTGAGCATCGACACCGAGAAAAGCTCCGGTGATAGGTTTCCTCAATGGAGCTTAAAGGAAACAAGAGATTTTTTGACGATTCGGGCGGACCTCGACCAAACATTCATGGTAACGAAACGTAATAAGATCCTATGGGAGGTGGTCTCTACTAGGATGAAGGACAAGGGTTACAGTAGAAATCCTGATCAGTGCAAATGCAAATGGAAAAACCTTGTTACTCGTTACAAGGTAATCAATTTGGCTTTCTTACTTAAGTCGCTAATTAGGTACCGATTTGACTGGTTGAACAAATTGTTCTTTTACTTGATTATATATTGCTTGTGTAACTTCTATGTGTCTAGGGTTGTGAAGCCGAAGAGATGCGACATCAATTCCCATTTTACGGCGAATTGCAAGCTATATTCGGAGCTCGGATGCAACGAATGTTATGCCAAGAGGATGACGTTTCAACAAAGAAATCTGCAGAAAGGCAACTATCCGAAAACGAGGACAGCGAAGATGAAAGAGGAGTAAGTAGTAGTGTCCTAAAAAAGAAAAGAAAATCGAAAGGAAACCCTAATCCCAGTTCGAGTTCAAGCGGGAGCTCGTCATTTAGGATGATAAACAACATAAAAGAAATAATGGAAGATTTCATGAAGCAACAAACTGAAATGGAGATTCATTGGATGAATACTTATGAAACAAGAGAAGAAGAAAGAAGAGAAATGGAAATGGAGTGGAGGAATAAAATGGAAGCTTTGGAAAATGAGAGAGTGATGATGAAGAAGAAATGGAATGAACAAGAAGAGAAAATTAGGGTTAAAGAAGAAAAAAGAAATGAGAAAAGAGATGCCCTAATTTCAACTCTTCTCAATAAGCTTAAGAGAGACAATAATATGTAACAAACATGCTTCTCGTAATGTTAAATTTCTAGTATCATATCAATTTATATAAATAATAGACTTAGTTAAAAATAAAATATATAATAGGGGGAGAATACAAGGTAAAAATTTGATCAAATACATCTAATCCTTTAGACTTCTAGTGTCACATATTTATATTTCTAATACTCATCCTCTCAAGTCAATCATCGAACTAACTCACACAAGATCATTTTAAAATTTTCTATGTCTACTCCGATACAATGTTAAGAAAATGGGAAAAAACTTATCGGGTGCCTTCGAGAACCCTTACTATCTATACTTCCATTTCTTAATCTAGACTTTGCTATTGACACTCAATAAAATGTTACCGTTATTTAGTTCAAAAATGTTACGTCGATAAGCTCAAATCGTAGTTCTCATGGTTATGTAAACATAGTATGAATTAATGAATAACTGAAGTCACAAGAAGGAAGTAGCTGGTTCCTATCAATAGATTCCAAATATGAACAACTTTTTTGGTTTTCAAGATTATCGGCTGGAACTTCGGATAATACAACAAAAAGAAATGATTTAATCATATGAGAATTGGGTATGGAAAATTTTGAGCTTTTTGTTCTAAGAGTTCAATTCCATAAGGACTTCTTTGTATGCAGATTTGATTGACAAAGTTCAATTCGTATATGTTGAATGAAAACGGATGTCCCATCAACCGGCCATACAAATAAAAAGGAGGGAAGGAGGTAATATATTATGATATTCAAGGGTTTGATAATATCTCAAAACTTAAGATTTTTCCCAAAGGATTTTTAGAGAAAATGACTATTTTATTTAATTCTCAAACTTCAATGTTTTTGTAGATTTGTTGGTTCTATAAGTCTGTAACATTTAGCAAATCATATATCCAAAATGGTAAAATCGATTGCCGAAATGCGATTTTGGTGAAGGACTTCATTTGCCAAAATAGAAAACTTAGGGGATCAAATATGATATACATACTAAATTTTGAGGACTAGTTTTATAAAAAATCAGACAGAATGGGGATATATTTTGCCATGTTTATATTTTGGGGATTCAAATTGTCATAATAATAAAAATTTAGAGACCGAAATTTCAGAAGTCATGAAACTATGGTGACGAAATTTGCGTCTCACCCTCGTAACCTTCGTGTTCAGTCGAGTGTATGATTGACTGGTGAGATAAACTAGAATCCATGTTTTTATACCGGCCGGTACGTCAAAAACAGGGCGGCACCGGTATATTGACCTGTACCACTCGGTACCAGCTACCCGGGTCGACCCGGAAAAATATTTTTTTTAAAAAAAAATTAATTTTTTTTATACCGGCAATACCGATCGTACCGATCCGGACCGATACGAAATTTTGGATGGGTATGAAAACATTGACTAGACTTCATAATACAATGTGAGATGTGTGTAATTCTTAGTTAGTTCGCACGTCCTTCACAATTCTTTGCGAACTTCTACACTTGGATAAAAAGTTGAACCATAGCTTCAAAATTTTCATGACTTGTATCCCTAATTGTAAAAGAAAAATAAAATTCATTACGAATCCACTAAGCTATAAAAGATTTAATAAAATTAAATGTTTTCGCTTCTACTCAGACTCTGAGTCCACGAATCAGACATAATTAAACCCTCGTGTGACGACAAGAAAAGTTGGGGATAAGTGAAATATGAATTTTTTGCACGATATTGATTTAAGGGCGAGTATCGAGTACAAAACTCATTTTTAAGATGGGTAGGATGTGACGACCCACATTTTCAGGGTTAACATGGTGTAATGATCAAGAAATTTTGGCTTTGCAAACAGTACAATAGGTGAATGAGGATTCGAGTTTCATATCAGTGGGAGTAAGATACTAATAATCATAGGAAACCTAGGCTAAATGAAACTAAATAAGAATGAGGGGATAAATTGCAATTTAGGTAAGTTAGAAGGCCTATGAATAGGGGCATAGATGGTTAAGGAGGAGTATTTGACGCTTTGACATGAATAAGCCAGGAAAAGAACTTATGGAAGTGTTTCGGTAGGAATAATTCGTGGCGAGTCTTTCACAAATGGACGCGAAAAATGTATCAAAACACAAATATGTCGCATAAGTATCATAATTCATCGTTTAAATGTATCATAGCACAGATTAGTCGCGAAAGTGTCATAATTCATGGTGAATTTTGAGCACAATAAAAATTCATCTCGAAAGTATCATAATTCATCAGAAAAATGGATCATATAACAAATTTTTCGTGAAATATAATTTATCGCGAATTTGGAGCACAAGTTAATTGGTCGCGGCATGTAAACTTCCTCGTGAAATGTGGAGCACAAGTGTAATTTGTCACGAATCAACAGTGGGATGTGAGGGAGGGACGATAACAAGGATCTACGGAAGATAGCAAAGGCACAGATTGCATGCGTTACGTTCTTAGAACATGACATTCACTATCTCAGGCATGCCCCTACATTTAGTTGACCTTGTTCATCTCACAATGTCGGGTTCGGCGTTTCCACCTGATATTGTCCGGCTTTATTTTCGAGACGATAACTAAACGAGACTTCCAGCACGCGTTATGAAGTATTATGTGAATTTGATCTTTTTGTGCATATTTGCAAAGGTGGGCCCTAAGAAATAAAGCAAGAGGGCCACGAAGCGAAAATATGGGCCTATTGGCTATATATAAATGAGATTTCAAGTCATTTTTAAGTGTTGAAACTTTTGGAATACTTCACAAGGCCCTCAACTTATATGTTTTAGCATGTAAAGTTGCGTGAACTTGCTCCAAAGGCTCAAACTCATGATTTTTTGCTTCCAAAGTCGCTTGAACTTGCTCCCAAGGCTACAACTCGTGACTTTTTGCTTCCAAAGTAGCGTGAACTTGTTCCCAAGGCTCCAACTCGCGACTTTTTGCTTCCAAAGTCACGGGAACTTGTTCCCAAGGCTCCAACTCGTGTGTTTTTGCATGTAAACTCGCATAAACTTGCTCCCAAGGCTTGATATCGCGTGTTTTTTGGTCTATACTCGGGTGGAATTGCTCATTTGCCCCCATTCATGTGGATTTGTGTGTATAGTCGGGTGTTTTTGCTTATTGTGCTCCAAGTCATGTGTTTTTGCCACCAAACTCGCTTGGATTTGGTCCACATTCACGTGGAGTTTTTTATGAACTCGTTCAGAGTTGCTTTTACACTTCATTTTGTTGTTTTTGCTCTGTTTTAGCATTAACTTGCTTGTAGTTGCGTGGAGTTTTTTCTAGTCGCCTGAACTTGCCCCAAACTCGAGTATAGTTGCTTATGAACTTGTTCGGAGTCGCTTAGGGTTAGTTTAAGTATAATTTTGAAACATGTTTCATATGTATACTTAATGATGAGATTGAGGTAAGATTAATGGTTTATAGGTAAGGTAAATGTTACCCAACCGGCTTACATTTATTACCCTAATCTACATTTATGCAATATGGAATAAATAATATTTTGACAAAATTTGTGATAATATATTTTTTTCATTCTATGTCAATAGACCATATTAATTATCTATTAAATTGAATTGTCGAATTTTAAATAAAGCCTATAATCTTAATTTATATCATGATAATATTTTACCTAACACGAGCATCGTTTTTAAGGGGCTTTTAGTCCTATTTTAATCTTCTATTTAGTCCTAATCATTTCTTATCTACATCCGATTTTAAGAAGTTCCTGAGGTGGGTTGCCTCCCGTGATCGCTCTTACTGAATTTGGACACTTGTAAGAAAACTAAATTATGTAATTGTTATGAATTATTATATTTAATCAATTGTTATTACCCATCAATAGGTANTGGACATAAAATGATGATTGATTGTTTATTTATTGTTAGACTTTTGGTATTTATTTATTGTTGTTTTATAAAGATTACTAAACTTTAATTATATTAAGCCATTAAATTATTTGTTATCCCAATGTTTTAATTAAACTTAGGGTGTGTTCTGTAATAATTTTAGAATTCATAAATAATATATATAAATAGATGAGTGTTCTGTGGGAGAATTTCTAAAATACACACCATTCAAGTTCCAAATGACCAAACTAAGCATCTTTTAAAATTATTGATATATTTATTAGTTGTTTATATTTTAAACCTATTATACAAAAATAAAAAGTCTAAGTACCAAGACCCGACCTGATTTATTTTAAAATTATTATACAATTAAATATATTTTATTGATATATTTATTAATTGCAATTTTTAAAAATATTAAAAAGTACTTATTTTATAGCTACCAAGACCCGACCTGATTACATAGATATGAATTCGGTTAATTGTGTTCATGTCTATATTAGATCGAGAAATTAAAATATGATATAATTTTATTAGAAATATATAGAATTTAAAATTTTTATAGATTGTTTATTTTTTGTTGAAAATTTCAGAATTCGGTTGTTTTATATTTGACTTATATTCATATAATAAATATATTAATATAAATATTAAAATAGACATTTTATTAAAATCATTTTAGTTTTTGCAAACAACAAATATTCATTTTATTAAAATCACAATCAGCACACATCACAGTGATTTTGAAAAGCTAAACCAACAACCAAATATTCATTTTAATTTAACTTGAATGGTGTGTATTTTAGAAATTATCCCAGTGTTCTGTTGTATAAATAGAATGATAATTTATGTGTTAGTCAAATTACTTTGTTACACTTAGATTTAGTGATTAATTCTGTACCGATCCGGAGCGATATGATCGATATATCTCCGGTATATCGACATATACCTGGCTGTATTATTTAAAAAATAATATTTAATTAGTTAGGATCGAATCTGAAAATATCGGAAATCAACCTTTTATTCCTTTAAAGATATAATCTGTAAAAAATATATTAAAGATAAATAATGACATTTTAGTTCAATAAAAAACTAGAAGTAGAATTTGAAATTATAAATAAGATTTATACAAAAGTAAAAAACTAGAAGTATAAAAAATAAGATTTTAGTGTTGTTTTTTACTTGTAGTTAAAAAATTGAGAAGTTGAAATTTTACTTATACAAAACTAAAATAAAAAATAGAATATGTTTTACAACTTCCTTAATTTCTATTTTCTAAAATAAAAAACAGAAGTAAAAGTGGTGCACAACACACCTTTAGATTATTTAATTTTGTATTATCAAAAAATTATTAACTAACACTCAAAAAACTCATCAAATTCAACAAAATCCATTAAATCCATTCAAAAAATTCCATTAAATCCATTAAAAAATTCCATTAAATCCATTAAAAAAATTCTATTAAATCCATCAACGTCTTCTACGACCGCCAAAGCCATGCTGCCCGAGATGTCCACCGCTGCCACACACACGTCTGACACGATTACACCTTCCCCGTCGTTCGCCCCCCACCTGCTCCGGTGACTTATCTTGGAGTCTAGTCACATCCTCTTCATCATCGTCTTCTCGGTCCATAGTCGACTCCATATTTCTCGGGCCGATCGGAGGTATATCGTTATGGTCCGTGTCTGGTGTGAGGAACTGGCTCTATGGGTAGGTGGGAAACCAACACCAGGTGTCGGGGTCTGCTGCATCGATTGGTAGAAGGACCACATTATGGTCATTTGTTTAGGGATAAGGGAGGGAGGTGGCGTCTGAACCGAAAGTACTTGACAACCAAATGAAGGGGGCACATGAGAACTACCGGTGGTCAGAACTGGAGCACATGTATCACTCCTAGGTTGCCCACCATATAAGTACCCATATACGTTTATTGAATCAGTCGTCATTTGAGCCGCTGCCGAACGAGGATCACGCTCTACAATTTGAGATAGTACTTCGAGCTGAGCTCCTTATTAACCAAATAAAAAAATGAAATTAGAAGTATTTAAAGAAACACTCGTACTAGACCGTAATACCTCATACAATACTGGTCGTGCTACCCCTCCACGCCAACCTGAAGGATCTGAACTACTAGTACCGAGGATTAGCACTGCTATCTTATGGTACCATGTGAAGTATTCATCATCCGATGACTGGTCGTCTCGGGGATCATAAAGAGAATAAAATCGTGATATCCAATGATTCATACTATCACTATGAATTACCTCCCACGGTTGCCCCATTTCTTTCCAATGCTTATGCGTGTCATCATAACGAAAATTCACTGCTCTTGGAATGCATAAGGAATAGCCAAGTTGCTTTCGAACTCGATCGATGTTATGAGGTTCCACAACTCAAAAAAAAAGCATCGGCCCGATATAGGTGCACAAAGCCTGAGTATCTTTACTAAAATGTCCCATTGGGAATGTAATGTATGGCTTCCAAATAAACTAACATGATCGAAATTGATGTTAGTAATAGAATTTTGTTAAACCAATAAAATAAACACAGTGTTACCCCATTGCGACGTATTAAATCTAGCGAATCACAACATATTCGCAATTGATGGCTTGGTACTCGAGTCCGTATCATCGTCGTTACGTACCTACGAAAAAAAGAATGATAATTATGCCCTATTGTTATGGTCCCTTTTTAGGGGGTACCAACAGTCGTCATGTTCGTTTAGCAAACGAACTCAGTTCTGATTTGTTTTAGATGTGGAAGACGATTAAAAGCTGGAAATAAGTAAATGCACAACGATGTATAGTGGAAACCCCAGGAATTGGGGTGAAAACCACTTGACTAAGAGCAGATTATGCTCTTAGCCTGTTCACTAATCGAATAATTCAGAATCAATACAGCATAGGCTTAATGAAAATGACAAGGAAAAGAAAGCAGTAAGAACTCCGGCAGGGTAACGGCCTGTTCTTACGCGTCCAAAGGGTCCTGCTATTTCCGTCGTCTTGCCCTGTANCACACAAAATGATGATTGATTGTTTATTTATTGTTAGACTTTTGTGATTTATTTATTGTTGTTTTATAAAGATTACTAAACTTTAATTATATTAAGCCATTAAATTATATGTTATCCGAATGTTTTAATTAAACTTATGGTGTGTTCTGTACAAATTTTGAAAGGTAAACTTAGGGTGTGTTCTGTAATAATTTTAGAATTCATAAATAATGTATATAAATAGATGAGTCTTCTGTGGGAGAATTTCTAAAATACACAACATTCAAGCTCCAAATTACCAAACTAATCATCTTTTAAAATTATTGATATATTTATTAGTTGTTTATATTTTAAACCTATTATACAAAAATAAAAAGTCTAAGTACCAAGACCCGACCTTATTTATTTTAAAATCATTACACAATTAAATATAGTTAATTGATATATTTATTAATTGCAATTTTTAAAAATATAAAAAAATACTTATTTTGTAGCTATCAAGACCCGACCTGATTATGTAGATATGAATTCGGTTAATTGTGTTCATGTCTATATTAGATCGAGAAATTAAAATATGATATATTTTTATTAGAAATATATAGAATTTAAAATTTTTATAGATTGTTTATTTTTGTTGAAAATTTCAGAATTCGGTTGTTTTTTATTTGGCTTATATTCATATAATAAATATATTAATATAAATGTTAAAATAGACATTTTATTAAAATCATCATAGTTTTTACAAACAATTTTCTAAATTCCGATCATAATTATCACGGTTATCTCAACGCACGTTACGATCAGCACACCTCACCGTGATTTTGAAAAGCTAAACCAACAACCAAATATTCATTTTAATTTAACCCGTANTTGTTTTTTATTTGGCTTATATTCATATAATAAATATATTAATATAAATGTTAAAATATACATTTTATTAAAATCATTGTAGTTTTTGCAAACAACCAAATATTCATTTTATTAAAATCACGATCAGCATACCTCACCGTGATTTTGAAAAGCTAAACCAACAACCAAATATTCATTTTAATTTAACCCGTACAAAACCTAAACTCAATTAACCTGACTCAAGATCACGTAATCGGGTGGTTTCAATCGAATCCATTCCTATATTTGTGTTACAAAATAAGTTTACTTTTTTAATATTTTGAAAAATTGCAATTAACTCCTTAAACTTAATATATTTGTATAATATATTTAAAATATAAATAATTAATAGATATATTAATAAAATAATGAAAAATGATTAATTGTGTAATGATTTTAAAAGGATGTTTAGTTTGGTAATGTGGAACTTGAATGGTATGTATTTTAAAAATTCTCCCAGTGTCATGTTGTATAAATAAAATGATAATTTATGTGTTAGTCAAATTACTTTGTTACACTTAGATTTAGTGATTAATTCCGTACCGATCCTGAGCAATATGATCGATATATCTCCGGTATATCGGCATGTAACTGACTGTATTATTTTAAAAATAATATTTAATTAGTTAGGATTGAATCTGAAACAATCGGAAATCGACCTTTTAGTCCTTTAAATATATAAATTGTAAAAAATATATTAAAGATAAATAAAGACATTTTAGTTCTATAAAAAACTAGAAGTATAATTTGAAATTATAAGTAAGATTTATATAAAAGTAAAAAACTAGAAGTATAAAAAATAAGATTTTAGTATTGTTTTTTATTTGTAGTTATAAAATTGATAAGTAGAAATTTTACTTATACAAAAGTAAAATAAAAAAAAATATATGTTTTACAACTTCCTTAATTTTTATTTTATAGAATAAAAAAACAGAAGTAAAAGTGATGCATAATACACCCTTAGATTATTTAATTTTGTATTATCAAAAAATTATTAACTAACACTCAAAAAACTCCATCAAATTCAAAAAATTCTATTAAATCCATTCAAAAAATTCCATTAAATCCATTTAAAAATTCCATTAAATCCATTAAAAAAATTCCATTAAATCCATCAACGTCTTCTACAACCGCCAAAGCCATGCTGCCCGAGATGTCCATCGGTGCCACACGCACGTCTGACAGGATTACGCCTTCCCCGTCGTTTGCCCCCCACCTGCTCTGGTGACTCATCTCGAAATCTAGTCACATCCTCTTTATCATCGCCTTCTGGGTCCATAGTCGACTCCATATTTCTCGGACCGATCGGAGGTATATCGTTATGGTCCCGTGTCTGGTGTGAGGAACTGGCTCCATGGGTAGGTGGGAAACCAACACCAGGTGTCGGGGTCTGCTGCATCGATTGGTAGAAGACCACATCATGGTCTTTTGTTTGGTGTAAGGGAGGGAGGCGGGGTCTGAACCGAAGGTACATGACAATCAAATGTAGGGGGCACATGGGACTACCGGTGGTCAGATCTGGAGCACATGTATCACTCCTAGGTTGCTCACCATATAAGTACACATATAAGTTCTTTGAATTAGTCGTCATCTGAGCCGCTGCCGAACGAGGATCACGCTCTACAGTCTGAGATAGTACTTCGAGTTGAGATGCCTATTAACCAAATAAAAAAATGAAATTAGAAGTATTTAAAGAAACACTCGACCGTAATACCTCATACAATACTGGTTGTGCTACCTCTTCACGCTAACCTGAAGGATCTGAACTACTAGTACCGAGGATTAGCACTGCTATCTTATGGTACCATGTGAAGTATTTATCATCCGATGACTAGTAGTCTCGGGGATCATAAAGAGAATCAAATCGTGATATCCAATGATTCATACTATCACTATGAATTACCTCCCATGGTTGCCACGTTTCTTTCCAATGCTTATGCGTGTCATCATAACGACAATTCACTGGTCTTGGAATGCAGAAGGAATAACCAAGTTGTTTTCGAACTCGATCGATGTTATGAGTTTCCACAACCCCAAAAAAAGCATCGGCTCGGTATAGGTCCACAAAGCCTGAGTATCTTGACTAAAATGTCCCATTGGGAATGTAATGTACGGCTTCCAAATAAACTAACAAGATCAAAATTGATGTTAGTAATGGTATTTTGTTAAACCAATAAAATAAACACAGTGTTACCCCATTGCGACGTATTAAATCTAGCAAATCACGACATATTCGCAATTGATGGCTTGGTACTCGAGTCCGTATCATCGTCGTTAAGTACCTACGAAATAAAAAAGATAATTATACCCTATATAACCCAATATTACCAAAGGAAATACACAATTTCGCACCTATAGCCAAACATCATCCTGCATGTCCGCACATAACGATCGTCAAGAAATCTATGACATTCTTCAGGACATACTGGGTATTCGACTATAAGCCCAAATCTATATCAAATCAATTACATTAGATCTAACACAACTGTGAAAATGTAATCTGCACCAAAAGAATGAAAACTATAACAAAAAAATAAATAACTTCAAATATCATAAGAAGACGCATCGGGCCTCCAAGCGATCGACGTCCCATTGCACCTTCACATAGACATCGATACAAATATGCCAACACAGCTGATCCCCAACTTAATTGGGGGATTTCATCATCATCCGCTAAAAGATCTAGTAACATTAATTTACCATGATCTCCGTGCGTATCTGGAAATAACACTCTACATACTAGTAACGCGACAATCGCACGAGCACAACTGCGGCAAATAATGTTTTATTCCAACCTAATAAATCATATCCATAAATATAATATGAACTTTACCGCAAGACTTCATCGTCGGTAGAATCCATATTCACTGCATTTGCAGCTTGAACCACATAATCACCTAACCTACCTAAAATAAAACATCTCCTCTTTATTACGTCGGAAATCGCAGTCCAACCCAATCTATCCCTCATGAAGCGCAACCATTCAGAATCTATCCTAACCCGTCTACGACTGACAATGGGAGTACCATCGATGGGCAGCCCCCAAATGACAGATACATCATGTAGAGTAACAGCCGAATGCAAAGTCGCAAAACAAATATAACAAATTTATTAATTGTGAACGGTATACAAAGCAAATATAAAATTTACTTCACTAGAAGGTAGGAAAAAAGTATGCGTTTCTGGCCGCCATCGCTCAATCAACGCTGTCAACAAATGTTGGTCCAATTGTAGCCTTAATGTCTTGAATACACCGTAAAAGCCCCAACGATCTAGAACTTGAGCAACATTACGTGTAACTTGTAAATCTCTTAAGGTTCCATTCCAATGTTTGAATATTATGTGCCAGACATTTTCATCACCACATAAAATGCGATGACTTAAATATCTCTCTTGAAGGGTCAACACACTCAAATCGACAGGTTGTTGAGTATGGTGTGTTATTATAAAACTATACAAAACTCAACTAAACTCATCATAAGCAAATCACAACAACTAATATCAACGAATAATCAAATCACCGCAACTAATATTGTAAAAATTCATATTTTCACAATAAACATCATAACTAATCAATTCGTCGAAACTAAAATCATACTTAATCAAATCACCACAACAAATATCAACAAGTAATCAAATCACCGTAACTATTATCGTCAAAAATCATATTTTCACAATAAACATCATAACTAATCAATTCGTCGAAACTAAAATAATACCTAATCAAATCATCACAACTAACATCAACGAATAATCAAATCACCGCAACTAATATCGTAAAAATTCATATTTTCACAATAAACATCATAACTAATCAATTCGTCGAAACTAAAATCATACATAATCAAATCACAACAACTAATATCAACGAATAATCAAATCACCGCAACTAATATCGTAAAAATTCATATTTTCACAATAAACTTCATAACTAATCAATTCGTCGAAACTAAAATCATACTTAATCAAATCACCACAACAAATATCAACAAGTAATCAAATCACTGCAACTAAAATCATAACTAATCAAATTGGTACAACTACTATCGTAACTAATCAATTCGTCCCAAGTAAAATTAAATGAAATGGTCACAAATAACATCACTCACATAATAACAAATCATCACAACTAGCATAACAAATAACAAATAATATTGTAACCAATCAAATCATCACAAATAATATCGTAATTAATCAAATTGTAACAACTAGTATCGTAACTAATCAATTCGCCCCAACTAAAATTATACCTAAACAAAACACAACAACTAATATCATAACAAATAATCAAATTATCACAAATACTATCGTAACTAATAATCGAATCATAACAAATTATCGTAAATAAATCAAATGTTTGCTCTAAATAAAAACCCGAAATATGGCCAAAAAACGTACCTTTGGCAGCATGAGGTGTTTGATCGGAAATGTAGGAGGTATTTGATCGAATGCCCATGCCGGGAGTGACCTCGGATGGTGAAGGAGCCGGAAATCGCGATTGGGGTTAGGGCAAGTCACGATTTAGAGAAGAAAACTCGCGATATTTATATGAGGTCTGTTCGATTTAGGCTAAATCGAGCAGCAGAAAGAATGTTTTTTTTAATTCTATTTAGCCTAAATCGACTCGCGTTAGGCTATGGAGAATTGATGAAAAAATTCAATTCGCAATACATTAACGCAAATGGTGGTAAAATTCCAAACCAGTTCGGAATCGGTGGTATTATGCAAATTCTCCACAAAATTAGTACCTTGAGTTTATAATAAAACAATAGGGGGGCATATATAAAATTTGAACATTTTAGTAATTTTAATTCTAAAGTTTGATGGTTTTGTATATTTTGACAAAACTAATCACCAAAATTTAATCTGTACCGTAACTCTCGTCCTCAAATTTTCAATTTTAATAATTGATATCATCCGTAAAAATCAAATTTATCACTTTATATATGATTTATCAAACATTACAACCTTAAATATCAAATTTATCAAATGAATAAATATATCATTATAAATTATAAAAACTAAATTTACAAAATTTAGATTCACACTTTTTTTTTCTAAAACAATGTTGGTTACACTTAGACGTAAATTAATTAATAAAAACACGTATTAAGGAATTAGGGTTATTTTTTGATTTGCCAAAATTTATGCAAAACCGAGGCGAGTTTCAAATTTCATAACCTTCAATAACGCTGCTGAACTCGTCTCTCGAGCTTTTCAATGAGAATCATTTCTTCATGACAAATTTGTTTAAGCTGCTGAATCCTCTTATTTGCCTTTGCCTTTGCCTTTGCCTCATTCACACACAATGAGCTTCTTCTGTAGCATATCAACTTCACAACCATCTCCTAAAAACACAATCAAATTCACCATTCATCTCCTATTTATTTTCTACCAAGTTCAATAAACATCATCGTAATTCGTACCTCGTGCTGCGGTTTCCGGGAACAATCTCGCAACAAAGATTTCACAAGCTTTTTCTGCAGTGGGAGCTTCTTACTCCCAACATTTCCGAAAATGAACGATGAAAGATGGTGTAGTGGAAGCAAGAATCCGAGTGAACACCGCTTCGATGCTTTGTCGAGGGCACCAGTGACCCATGATTTCACATAGGCCTCTAACATGTTCTCGTTATCCTGCAAAGAAACCCGATTAGATGATTAGATTACGTTTTTTAGCAACTCCGGTTGATGATCGTAAAAGTTACCTCGACGGGTTCGAGATAACCGTCAGCATTTGCGATGCAGTTATCTAGAGGTGGTAGAAGTTCAAGTACACAACTAGTGGACAAGGCATTCCATGCTGCAAGCCTTACACAAGGCTCAATAGAACCATGTAAATATAAAGCAACTTGCTTACCAAATAAGATGTTACCATAAGATTCTGCAGCAAATTGCTCGATAAGTGTTTCGATGAATGTTGGGTAGTTTTCGTGTATTTCGGATTTGAATGGCAAGAGAGTCGTGTTATAATTCGACTTTTGTGAACGGAGTTCATCGACAGATTCTGCATAAACATACTGAAGAGTTGCATATAAATCTCTGCTTTTATTGTCTTCGAGAATATCCATTCCGGAAAGTAATGTAACAGATAGAGCATGAAGTTTCCAAACAACAGGAACACATTTCAGAGGCGAAACAAACTCGGAGATTGCTTCAATTCCTAGAAGGAAAAAAAGCCCACTTTTGGCAACTTCTAGAGAATCTGAAGGCGCATATGTTTCGTATCGTTTATTAGCATGAAGCACATTACGCACAGAATATAACGAAGTGACTGCACTGAGAAACCAATGTGTGGGAAGAGGTAATCTACTAGAAGCCCACTCCACTGTTAATGAAGATGACCTGTTATCATCTGGTAAATCTTCATTCTCATAAATAGTTTGTAGAGAAGTATTGCGTTTCTTGACTGATTTTTCGTCTCCATTTTTTCGTTTGTTCTTCACACTAAGCCATCTTTTTGAGAAGTGAGAAGTCAACACATTAGCCATTTTGTGGTATTCATCTTCTTCGTAGTTCCACTGAAATGGATCACGCCTTTTATCGAGAAGAAACTGACGGATCCCAAAAGCAAGATACTTTAGAATAGGAGCTTGACATATGAACTTGAATAGCTTATCAACAACAGAATTGTTACCAGGACACAAAATTAAACAAGATTTCAGAGCACCACATAGAATTTGCTGTGTGTAGTTTATCTCTACAGCTTCTAATGGATTTTCCACAACCCGAATATCAGAAACTTCAAGCAAATAACATAGCAATCTTGCATCTTGCTGAGCTAGCAAAGTACTTAATGACCAATAGCCTCCATCAGAAGCACCCCAACCTATGCCGACTCCTGGAGATGGGCCACCACGTCCGAACATCTCAACATATCTCATTATGCTCCAATCATCGTCAATTAATTTCATTAAACTTTTCACCAAACATCGTACTTCATTCGTAAAGGACTTGAATATTCCACTGACAAGAATTTTATCTTCTATACTCGACTCGTTTTCTAATGAGGGTTCATTGTGAATCTTGAGATTCGCATTCTGAATAATCTTATCAATAGATGAAGCCACTTGGATCAATTCTTGAAGGCAACATGTAGAAGATATCGCCAATTCTATTCTTTCTTTGAACCTTGACTGATAAAAATACTGAAAAATTGTACCGGTGTTCGAAAGTTGCTCACTGTGAATCGCATCAATCCCACATGAAAAACTCAAAACTCCATTACCAGCGATAGAAAGTCCGATCTTGGGTACAAACTCCGGCAGCCAAGGCAACCGATTTTTTGTAAATTTTGCAGTATCATCACCAATAAGTGCTTTGAGAATACTAGAAAACATTCCAAGAACAGAAGAAATTACGCATATAAGAGAGTTTGCAGAGGAATCGGGAATGCTTTTCATATTCAACCATTCAAGAGCTAGATCAATAATAGGACCAAACTGACTCCACAACCAAGTTTTCTTACTAATATCATCATAATGACTTCGCTCGTTCTCGTCAGAATAAAAGTTAGGAAGTTTGCAAGCTAGAGCATTCAGAAGAAGGTATGCTTCACGTGTAACAGCATAATATGCATTCACATCAGTATCAATCATTTTCTCAATTGTTGGCACAGCCAACCATGTGCATAGTGAAGGAAATATATCAGAAAAGTCCGAGATATAGAATCCATAGTGGATGAAAACCTTCCATAGACGTAACTGTTCGATCATTAGATCGGATAAAAGTTTGCAAGCCTTTGCACCAGATTTTATCCATTGATCAAGAGAGAATGGATATCTGTACAACTGCCATGTCACTTGGTGGAAGATTCCATTCTTCATAAATATCAAGCAATTCTTTTTCTCAACCTGAGCTAGCACCTTCATAAGAAAATATAAAAATTATGATAACTGGAAAAATAAAGGAACATGTATGTGAAATAACAGAAAACATCATATATTATACAAAGAAAATGGACTGGTAAAGGGTATACTAACTTTAATGAAAACAACAGATTTGATCTTGCAAGAGTTGATTTCGATGTGTTCTGTGGAGGCAAATCGTCTGGCAACTGTCTGAACAAGCTGCCCTGTTCCCATAACTGCAGTGGAACATCTCGGAGAATGCCTTGCGATGGCAATCAATATGGATATTAAGCATTCTTCTAAAGGAGCAGCAGGATAATTCTGGAGAAGTCAGAAAAATTACTAGTGAAAAGATTACTATTATCTTTCATTTTGGAAGGTAAAATTTACAAACATATAGGGATAGTTCAAAAAAATTTTGATTAATAAGTTACCTCCAAAAGATACTCAATCCTTTGGAGTATTCCCATCCTAACAAGACCAGCAGCAAAGTCCTGGACTGTGACATGTATATCATCTTGAATGGTGTGTTCACTTTGACTTTCAGGTTCACCGCCCGTAAACTCCTCTTCAACAGGAAGAATATTGGTAGGCTTTGTATTATACTTCCAAAATCCACCACGAAGGAAACCAAGGTTGAGATCTGGTTTAGTTCTAAATATAGGTGCAGTGAATTTATTGCTCCCAGCAAATGATGTTCTCTAAAAAGGAGAAAAATATAGTCAGAGAAGAAATATCAATTGTTAAAATAGGAACAAAAATCCAAGATAAAATGGAAACTATATTTGAAGGAACAAATCTTACATTAAAAATGTCAAAAATGGTCTCATTCATATCAGAGCTAACAGCATGCTGGATAGCTTTGGCACACGCAAGCACCACAGAGTTATGGTTGTCATCAAGACATATTCTGAATATCATATATAAACAGCATAAGAATATGAATGCAATGACAATATTTTTTTTAAAAAAGTAAGATTAAAAATGTAGCTTTAAAGCACTCCAAATGTATTTATATTTACCGGAGTGATAGAGCAAGCTCAGGTTCAGGCCCAAGACAATAAGCCCAAATGGCCTCCCCATCAACAGAGTCTTCAAGGTCAGTTACATCAAAATCTGAAGTCACAGAATTCCGCCAAATGTTACGAATTGCCTGATCAAGGATAGCTGCAATCAAATGCAAAGCAAGAGCACGTTGCCCAGGAACCTGAAATGATGCAATGACTACCACTGTCAATAAGAATAGGACACAAAGTTGATAAAGAAAATATTCAAAAACAAATTAGCTCACTAACCACACTTCTAGTTAGGGCCACAGCTTCTTTAAAAGTATAACCAGAAGCTCCAGGATCACCTTCAGTACGGATGAAATCACGTTCAGTGACATTTTCTGCAATGTTTTCACTCTTAGACGACGTATTGTCTACAACGTATATTCAACTAGGAATAAAAATATCATTGAAGAATTTAAATGTCACCCACAAATATTGCGAACAAATTAAAATACATCATCAATGTCAATCATAAATTTCGACAAACATAAAAAACAGTATCACTGTGGATCAGTTTTGTTGCCTTACCAATATCAGATCCATGTTCAGAACGACTAATAATATTTCCATCCAAAGAAAATCTCATGTGCCTAACATTCTCAACTCTTTTACTCCAACTATCCCACACGCTGCGAATTTCAGGACTTGTTTCAGGTGAAATGTTGTTACTTTTATCCTTCATTAATTTGTCTGCAATGAGTTTTCAAGGTTCGTCAAGTAGGTTTCATTTGATACAATGTTTCACAAAGATAATTAGCCCATGTCTATTACCTGCATGATCAGCACTGATTTTTCTCTCACTTTGTGTGCTATCTGCTTGAGTCACAGCAGAACCCGATAAAGAAGTTTTCTGGTTTTTTGTTTTAGCTTGTCCCCGATTTCTAAGAGCATTTATCAATTCAGGGTTCAAATTTTTGATTATATCAGCTTGCGCTGCAGCTATCTCAACTGTTGACATTTTTGCCAAACGATCCAAATTTTCAGCATCAATTCCACTCGCAAGAGTAGTCTCTTCTCTACCTGCTCAGTGTCACAATAAAGACAAAAATAATGGTAAGGCTTTTGCAATTGTTCAACACATTTTTAAATAAGGAAGATTCACCGTAATACCATGTAATAATGGCACGCCTGCGTTTGCACCTGAATCTTTGTGGCTAACTTCTTGTCCACTCCACTTTCTTTCCTTCTGATCCCCATGAAGTATAGAAATATCATCGTTTTGTCCTTTTTTCTTCCAACTGTTAAAATCTATACCTTTCTTTTCTTTTGTTTTCAAAGGGTAAGCAGCACTTGCAAAAAGTTCCATTCCATGAGAATCTTCCTGTTCATCGGCATCCCAATCCAGATCATCAATAGCATTAGGAGGCCAGTGCTGTTATTATAAAATTAAACATTCATACAAGGATTGTCATAAGTCTTAACTTAAAATAGAAATTCAAAGAGTACACACTTTTTAAATTTTAAAATCTAGGGCATCAAAACATAAAATTAGTAAAGATTAACGAACAAATATTCTTAGGGAAAAGAGTTAGCTACAAACGGGGCCAGATGAGCGATGACGAGCAACAGGAAACGGCAAGACATTTGGCCGAGGGGGAACTGGAGGATGAAGACCCAAAGGCCTACTCTGGGAAACATCGGTAAAGCCCTTCTCTACAATCCCGCCAACGAGCCGCGCGGCATCGTCAAGATTGATTTGCAGAGGAATTGATGGTGAACTCTTCCTACCCCCTCTTGTTTGCTTCACCATCGATTCGAAGGAGCAGAAGAACTTAGTCCCTCAATTTTGGCCTTGTTCTGATTGTATGTACATATGAGGAGAAGGGTTTATCCTGTTTTAAAATTCCGTCGTCTCCGTATCTAAAAGCATTACCATCCGCAAGCAAAGTATTTGTTGATACGGCGAACTTCACGAAACGAGACGAAGTTTAGTGCGTCCGAAAAAAACCGGTGTCGGGGCTGGGCGTAAATTAATCAATAAAGAAGAGCGCCAGACAAACGGCGCCGCCTGATACCGGAATGGTGAGATGGCGAATTACCATATATGAAGGGTGTAAATACAAATTTACAACTTCGGAAGGGTGTAAATACAAATTTTCGGTCTACATCAAATTTCATTCTATTCTATATATGAGTCAAATCTAACTTGTTTTAAAATATTCTATTTTTTAAAAATAATAACAATATAAATTGAAAAGTAAATTAAAAAGTATATATATTTTTTAAATAATATTTTAATTTATTTTATTATTAAGAAAATTACATAATTAGCTCCTAACTTACGAACTGTGTAAATGACATGCTATCTAACTTACGAAATTGCAATAATGACACTTAAAGTTATCAATATCGTTTGTTTTTGACCCATGACATTTAACACTCAGTTTTTCATAAGCTGAAAATCATTTGAAAACTCATCACAAAATACACAAATAGGACATTTTTGAAAAATTATACAAAAATTACCCTAAATGTTCGACAATTGTGCATGAAATATTAAAAATTTACGAATTCATTAAAATATCAATCATAAACGGTATTGGAAACTTGAGGTGTCTTATTTGCATTTAATTGAAGTTTGAATGTTATAAATATATATTTTTTTATCAAAAAATGTATCATATTTGTAATTTAGTAATTTTGAGAATATGTACTTTACACAACCCCTAAATTGGGGGTAACATCTAATATAAATATGGTGTACCCAATACATATGTAATATCTACCATAATTATGGTTTTGTAGGTAGTTTAGGGTATTTGCTCCATTTGTTGTGAGTTTCCACCACACTTGTGCATTATTCCATCGCA
Source organism: Utricularia reniformis (assembly GCA_009725065.1). Classification (NCBI taxonomy): domain Eukaryota; kingdom Viridiplantae; phylum Streptophyta; class Magnoliopsida; order Lamiales; family Lentibulariaceae; genus Utricularia; species Utricularia reniformis. Next base: position 170,647 of record RWGZ01001277.1, on the reverse strand, counting down.
ACCACCCTCCCATTGGTCCATCTCGCCCATTCATCATTGACGTAAACGTGTGATACTCTAAAACCTTCCACAACGCAATCCTCTCCCATTCGCGTGCCTTCATCCAGAAACAATTATGTTGATCTGGCTCACCTTCTCCGACCCGATGCACATCTGTGTTTCAATCCGTGATTGCAATTTACTCTTGGTAACATATTTTAGTCTTTAGTGTTTTGATTACACATAATCAAATTGGTGTCGTATGTAACACATAATCACATTTTCGATTATTCGGTGTAAACTCAATGGCTACCATTCTATCACATGGGAAAAATGGTTGCTAGTATATCTAGCAAAACCGAACATGTGTTGTACAAGTGATGTCACTTGAACCACACGATGAATTGAGATTTCACTAGAATCATCTAGTTCATTTGCACCATCCGTCGGAAATTAGGTTCTCACTCCATATGACGACCGATCATAATCGAACATTTCCTCATCATACCCGAAAAATAGTTCATTTTACATGCCATAAACACATAATACAATTATTAATACATTTGGAAGACTAATAATGGCTAGCAAGTAACAACCAGCTTCCTTCATCCACTAATACATGCAAATGATTTTTGTTCTACTAACTCATTTACAACTTCAAATTTCCTAAGATTTTGAGTAATCTCTTCATGTTAAACAAGAAACTGATAAATCTACAGCGAAAAATCAAATCAAATACATGTCACAATAAGCAAATATTACTCAACTCAAGAAAAAAATATAGAAACAATCCACCAATATGTGTGTCATATTCTTTTAGAAGAGAATATAAAGTTTAATTAATTTTAGAATAATAATATGTTGAAATTATAGAGTCGGGTTGAAATTACAATAAGAGTGTAGATGGATATAATGTATAAAAGATGAGACTATAACGTAAAAGACTTAAACAAATCAATTACTATGAGACCCATTCCCTTTTATAAACAATTCCAAATTATATCTCAATTCAAATGAGGGACAATTTGACATTTCAACACACTCTCTCAAGTTCAAATACCTGACAAATTTGGATTTGAAATTAAATGAATAGGACTTTCCAGGTATTGATAATCAGGATTTTGATCGAACCAGCTCCGATACCATGTTGGATTTGTAGTCTGACCAAAATAACGACGAGAGTGTGCACGAATTTGACGTAAAAGGGGAGGAGGTCACAATACAAAAGACTTGAACAAGTCATGATTATCAATACCGGGAAAGTCCGGTTCATTTAATTTCAAGTCTAAATTTTTCAAATATTTGGACTTGAGGGGTGTGTGTTGAAATGTCAAATTGTCCCACATTGAAATTATGATAAAATTTAGAATGGTTTATGAGAGGCAAGGGATACCATAGTAATTAACTTGTTGAAGTCTTTTACGTTGTAGTCTCCTTTCTTTATACATCATATCCGTGCACACTCCCTTTGTAATTTCAGCGGGATTCTATAATTCCAACATAATTGTTATTCTCAACAACTGACAAAATACTTATAGCAAGTAACATTCAAAACGATCTCAAAAGAAGCTAGAAGCAATTCACTGAGTTTTATCCCATACATTCAACATATCAAAACAATATACTTACACACAAAAAAAGCTATGTACTTCCAGAAAGATTTCCTCAAAAAACCAAGTGGTTCCATCGGTACCAATGACGTCATGTCAAAGCAACAAATGAGAGAATTTCAATATCTTTATGGTCGGATGCTTGAATAACTTCCTAAGAAGTAGATGTGTGACTTCGCCCCATGCACGAGGAAGAGATGTGCATTGAATCCCAAGGTATTCCTCATCCTTCACCAAACACATCGAAGGTCCAATCAATATTCCCCTAACATTGAGAAGATAGGAAGTAAGAAGCCTACTTTAAAGTAAGAAGAGCCAATAAAATAATTTCATCTTCTTTGGCAGCAAGTCCACCAACCTATGTGTTGTATTTATTCACACGCTTTCAGTAGCTTTTACTCCTTGGTGCATAGATTCTTGTGATGCTGTTCCATGTAGTTCCTGTCATCAATCAAGAATTATTTTTATCAATGAACAAATCCCATTTTACCCTACAAAAAATATGAACAACGACACTACTAATAACTTTGAGCTTGCACACATGCACTTAAGATTGTTTGTTCTTCTTCTAAAAAACATTTCTTAAGTGGTTTCACATATTCTTAAATATCCCATAAAGATAATAAACTAATTTGTAAAGCAAATAATTTCACTCATCCAACAAATGCTTCAAGTAAACTGTCTCAAATATGCATAGTTAAAAAATTACCTTAAATCACACAAATCTAGTGGCTGATTCCTATGCTTCATAGAGAAAATTCAAATAAGGTAAAACAATTATGTAGTCATGTGAATCATGTCAAACTAAACATGAAATAAACATATGTGATAGATGATGTAAGCTAGTTAGCTACTCTTCTCAATCGACACACTGTTTTCAACCGGGGCTTCATAACCTTGATATGGAACTTCACTCATAGGCTTTGAGAGTTGATACTCGTTGAACTCAATGGGGAATGCCTCAAAATTAGGACCAAAATTGAATTTAACTACACAGTTTGGTTGGTTGGGAAGAGTGTACATTGAAGCAGCGAGGTAGTAGAGACCACCATGAAGATCTCTGAAAACAACTCCTTGAGATACATCGTTTATGAAAAACGAGAATTCACTTCCTGCAATGCAAAAGCTATATATAATCAATAAAAATGCCAAGGAGAGACTGAGATGAGTAAATCATATGATTGACAAAAAGGAAATGTAAAAATTCATATATATATTACATATGCAGCTTAGCATAGGAACCATCCCTAAAATAGTGGTCAAACACATGTTCGTTATATATTTTTAAACAAGTTTAAACATAATATACTATTAAACGAGTTATAAAGCAATATATAAGTATATACGTAAAGGGAAGACAATCACAGCCATAACTGGGAATTTTAGGAAATCTAAGTAAGTTTTAATTCCTTAACATTTTTATACACTACAGAGAAGTAGTAACAGAGAAAAAAATGCTACAAAAGTCAAGTGAGTATGTATCATTGCAAAAATCTCTTATCTGGTGATCAAGATTTTCAATCATCGTTATAGATTTTCGCTTCGTTTCAGTGAATCTGGTTCGGAACCTATTTCACATGATCAACAAACTATCACATTCTTCTAAATATCACAATAAAAAATCCAAAATTGAGATCCAATAGTTACTTTGAAATGAAATAACTTAGCAGCATAACAAGACTATCTATTTTTCATCATCATGCACTTAGTAAAACTTTCTAAATATATGCAAGGATCAATCTCCACTATTACCCTTTGGAGATCTCTACGGAAGGCAAGAAGAAATCTCTGTTTCACAAATAAAACATATTTATGAGAGAAATCATCATAGTACACAAGAAAATGTGATACAAAGGCCTACATGAGAAAAAATGTTCTTCAAGCCACCGAATTGTTATTCCTGAATCTATAAAACACAATTTCCGTTTAAAAAAAGGCTACCGAATGCCCAAATGGCATATAAGAAGTTTTTCCTCCCAGATTTTCTAAATTTTAGTGTAAATTAGGCACATAACAAAATTTAATGAATTTAAAGTAAATCTAATACATACAACAAACACATAAAAATCCACAAAGCATGAAAAGAACAGAACTTACCGGGAACCACCTTTGGAGGGCTATCCTTTTCTTCTGGACCTGGAGCACATACATATCGCTGCCCCTTGTACCAAACCAAACGAGGAAGATCCGGGGCATAGGACCCTCCATTCGGTAAATTAATGTAGAAACCTATAACATCGCCTTCTCTATATCCTTCTCCTGCATAATTCTCCCTCAACACCTTGTGCACTTTACTACCATCCACATCCCTATAAACATAACTATTTCCATCATATCCCACAGAAGCCTGTAAGTCCCCTTTATGAGTAGATCAACCCAATCTTGTGTGTCCCGATTCACCTAAATGCACCACTTTAATTTCGAAGTACGAGGCACCCTCCTTGACTCCACGAGTTCCTCTCACCATTCTATAGCCTTTCGTACTGATAGCAGCCATTCTATCTTCACTTAATTCGACCTTCTCTGCCTTGTAAACTTTGGAGAGGCAAATTGTCAATTATGCGCTATCGTCGCTTTGGTCTGAAAATTTTGTAATGGGAGTTATCTTCACTTTATTATCGTCATGTTTTCCGTTTGAATTGCTATTGTGATTGCTATTGGCAGCAGTTTTAGGTTTTTTTCTGCTCTTCTTGGATGTAGAACTCCAAATATCCTTACTCTTCTTCTTTGATTTTTTCGCCGATTTATTTGCCGGGGGTTTGCCATTTGTAAAAAGGACAGCAAAAGATAGCCGTTGACAAGTTCCATTTTCAGCTATGAAGCATTCTCAGCTGTTCTGATACAACAGAGCAATTGTTATCACGTCAATTCATTAATGACTTGCATAAGAATGGAATAGATACATTAGGATCATATCTTCCATTTATATGTAGTTGTCTGAGACTGTAAAAGTGAAGTTGTTTTTTTATTCAATACTTTGAATTTATATGAATTCTACAACAAGTGTTCTTCACCTTCTTCCGCAAATTACGAACAACTATGTCTAAAAACTCAACATGGTATCGGAGCTTTGAGGTCTTAGGCCATCCTTCTCTCAAAACTCCCCCTTCTCTCAACACAATCATTACTGATAACAAAGAGGAGCTCTCACTGGAAAAGGCAAAGGCCTCCATAAACATAGCATTGGACTCATCTTCCCCATACTACGTTGGCGCATGAGACATGGGTGAAATCATCCTTGCTCCATCCTTCTCAGGAACCAACTACTCCAGCTGGTCAAGAAGTGTCACACTCAACTTGTCCTCAAGGAACAAATTAGGATTCATCAATGGGGAAATAACGGAACCACCCGCAGCAGATCCTAAATTTCCAGCATGGCGCCGCTGCAACGATCTTCTTGTGCCTTGGCTACTTCGGTGCTTGAGTGAACCCATATCCTCGACAATGTTCTATAAGAGGACTGCGAGAGAGATATGGACAACACTGCACCAAAGGTATTCACAAGCAGATGACACGAGAGTATGTGCCATACAACAAGAGCTGGGAAGTCTCTCACAGGGCAATTTAACAGTCCATGATCTCTTCACAAGACTCAATGCCCTATGGGAAGAACTCTCCAACTCAAGACTTATGCCACACTACAGTTGCGGCCAATGCAACTCGAAGTGCTTTGAACTCTTCCATGACCAAGTGGAAAAAGATAAAGTCTTCAAGTTCTTGAATGCTCTTAACAATGAATATGGAGCTTTGAGATCACAACTACTCCTTAGAAAGTCATTTCCCTCCATGGATGAAGTCTACAACTCCATCCACCAAGAGGAGCCCAGACTCAACCGTCCAATCCTCCTTTCACAGATTGAGGCTTCGGCCTTGATGACAAAAACAGAGTTTCAGAAGGCACCCCCAAAAGGAAATGCATCAACTGCGGCTTGACTAATCACACCATTGAGCAGTGCTATAAAATCATCAGATACCCAAAGGATAACAAAGGCAAACGAGCAAAGGGTAACAAACCATATAATAACTCTTATGCCTCTAATGTCACAATGCAGGAAATGCCACAGTCTAACGAGAATGACATGGCTTCGATAACAAATGTCTAACTAAAGGCACTTCTCCAACACATACCACAACAAGGCACTCATGCATGCATGAACAGCCAAACACCAACACCAGACAATACAAACCAATAAGTCTTTGCTGGTAAGTCCCTTAACATTATAGAATGGATCATCGACTCGGGTGCAAGTGAACATATGTGTTCCAACTTGTCCCTATTCGACACCATTTCACCAACTCACACAACTGTTAAGTTTCCAAATGGGTCACAGTACCTGTCACACGGTATGAGACCATACGTCTCAACGAACATATAAACTTACATAATGTTTTGTTTGTTCCAAGCTTCAAAGTCAATCTCATTTCTGTGCACAAACTCATCAAGGAAGCAAACATAAATATATTGTTTGCCACTAAAAATTGCGTATTTCAGGACTTGTCTACATGGATGACGATTGGTATGGGTAGAGTTCGGGACAACCTCTATATATTTGAGCAGAATTTATGTGCGCAGATTGATAGGCTTAGTGAGAATCAAGAGACTGCGTTTATTTTCGAAACTAACGCACCATATGTTTTTGAAACTCATTCTGAGCATGGTGTTATTCATAATCATCATATTGCCCACTCTGATAAATGACACCACAGATTAGGACATGCACCGCATGATGTCATTTCACACATTCACAAGCATGCACCAATGGTTAAGAGCCAACCCACCACAGTCTGCATGATATGTCCTAAAGCCAAGCTAAAACGCATCTTATTTCCTTCAAAAGTATGTCTGCATTCAATGCCTTTGATTTGATACAAATCGACATTTGGGGGCCTTATAGACATGAATGTGCAAATGGGCATCGATTCTTCCTCACCATTGTGGAAGAAACATCAAGGTGCACATGGACATACTTAATGAAACATAAGCATGAGGCTGCCCAAATTATCCCTTCATTCATTCGAATGATTGAAACACAACATGAAAAGAAAGTAAAAATTATCCGAAGCGATAACGCCCCAGAATACAAACTAGACGATCTTTATTCTCAAGAGGGCATCATCCATAAAAAAAGTGTTGATACATCACAACAAAATGGAAAAATGGAAAGAAAACACCATCTTCTAAACGTTGCCCGAGCCCTTTTATTCCAGGCAAACTTGCCGATTTATTTCTGGAGTCAAGCAGTTCTCACTGCTACCCACATCATTAACAGACTACCAATGAAGTTATTAAACTTCCTCACACCCTATGAGAAAATGACTGGAAAGCAGCCAACATATGATCACCTTCGGGTGTTTGGCTCCCTAGCTTTTGCATCCACTGTTAAACGAAATCGTGACGAGTTTGCTCCCAGGGCTCGGACATGCATTTTTATTGGATACCCTGCAAACGTAAAAGGATACCAATTATACGACTTAGACACTCACGAAATTTTTATCTCCCGTGATGTTTTGTTTCATGAAAACATTTTTCCTTTCTCTAATCATAAACTGCAACAAAACCTACCATACTCTAACCAACCTGCCCAAGTTTCAGAATACAGGGAAGAGCCTTTACCGAATCATACTGGAGGAGCAGAGGAAAATCCGATGTCTGACCAATCACAAATGCCCCCTGTTGTTGGTCCTAGCAGTGAGAAAGAAGCAGTGCCTCCCAGCAGTGACCAACACTCGGATTCTGCTAGCACTAAACCGGTCAGAAGCAGACGGATACCAACATATCTGTTTGATTATCAACATGAAGTGGCCGAGCCTTCAGCCACTCAATCAACAAGGCATCCGTTAAGCAACTATATGAGCAAGGGACGCCTCTCCCCAGCCTATGCCTCAGTAACGACTAGACTGGATCAGCATGTTGAACCGAAGACATACCTGGAAGCCCAACATCACACTGAATGGGTTACAACAATGAACATGGAACTTAAGGCACTAATGGAAAACAATACCTGGACAATTGCGGCAATACCAACAGACCAACACACTATTGGAAGTAAGTGGATCTTCAAAATAAAGGTAACGGCGGATGGAAACATAGAAAGGCACAAAACGAGACTCGTCGCCAAGGGGTATAGCCAAATCAAAGGATTCGATTACCAAGATACCTTTAGCCCAGTAGTCAAGCACACCACATTACGACTATTCCTTTCCTTGGCAGCGTCGCAAGGCTGGTCCCTCAGGCAGCTGGACATAAACAACGCATTCCTCAATGGGGACCTGGAGGATGAAATATACATGGATCCCCCACCTGGCTATCCACTCCAGGGCACATGTCCACCCAAACATAAACTGGTGTGTAGATTAAAGAAGACAATCTACGGGCTCAAGCAAGCCTCGAGGTCTTGGAACGCAAAATTCACTGAAGTTTTGATAAAGAAAGGATTCCAACCATTCGGGAGTGATCCATCTTTATTCACCATGAAACTGAATGATGGAAGTTATATAGCACTCCTTGTGTATATTGATGACATACTGGTGGGATGCAAATCACATTCTATCCTCAACCAAGTCATTGATTATCTGAAGGGCCACTTCAAGCTAAAGGACTTAGGATATCCGAGATATTTTTTGGGGCTAGAGATATCGCAATCCAAAGGCAACATCTCTGTATGTCAATGTAAATACGTCTTGGATCTCCTACAAGAATATGGATTGTTAGGATGCAAGCCAACCGTCACCCCTATTGAATTAGGACAAAACGCTTTGAGTAAACATGAAGAATTGCTCGCTGATCCTACGTACTATAGAAAACTAATAGGGAAGCTAATTTACTTGGCATTCACAAGACCAAACATCAACTACTCTGTACAAGTGCTGTCCCAATTCATGAGCAGACCTGATCCGTCACATTTATGATCAGCTTTCAGAGTACTAAGATATTTAAAGGGGGCTCCCGGGAAAGGACTGATATTTCACAGTGATAACGATCTACGACTAAGATCCTTTAGTGACAACGATTGGGCAAAGTGTGATCAAACTAGAAGATCAATAACAGGATATTGTGTGTTTATTGGCCAAGACATGATAAGTTGGAAGTCAAAGAAACAGCCAACGGTGGCCAGAAGTTCGATGGAAGCTGAATATCGAGCCATGGGATCGCTGGCCTGTGAATTAACATGGTTGTCAAACCTGCTAAGTTCATTTGGACTCAATAGCGAACGATCGATCTCAATGTTTTGCGACAATCAATCCGCCATCCAAATATCACACAATCCGATTCTACATGAGAGAACAAATCACTTCCAACTCGATTGGCATTTCATTAGAGAGAAAGTTGCGGACAGTTCCATCGTCATCCGATACGTACATTCCAAAGATCAACTGGCTGATATTTTTACCAAAGGACTCAATGCACAACAATACCAATATTTGCTCGGCAAGATGAACATGTTTGATATTCATGCACATCTTGAGGAGGGGTGTAAAAAAGACAACAAAGATAGCCGTTGACAAGTTCCATTTTCAGCTATGAAGCATTCTCAGCTCTTCTGATACAGCAGAGCAATTGTTATTAGGTCAATTCATTAATGATTTGCACAAGAATGGAATAGATACTGTTGTGGTTCCTTTTTAGGGGTACCAACAGTCACCGGATTCTGAAAACCGGTTTTATTTGTTGTTTGTAGAGACAACTTGAAATATAGAAATGGAAAGACCACATGCGATTTTAGCGTGGAAAAACCCCTTAAGAAAGGGGAAAAAAACCACGTTGCCGAGAGGAGAACCTCTACGGCAAATTCATTAATAAACCAATGAAAACGTACAAAGGGAATAAGAGCAGTGAAAATGAAATTACAGCGGCTAGGGTTCATCGAAATTGCCCTCCAAAGGGTCTTCTTGAGCTTATCTTTTTGCTCTATATTTATAGAGGGGGAGATGCGTGTAATCCACGCTCTGTAACCACATATGACAAGGTTGTTGGAGGTTGTTTTCACATGCTAGAAAACGTGGTTGAGCCTGATGCGTGGAACGCATCCTGATGGGTCAACATCTAGTCTGCCGGGCCCTAAGCTGTCTGCTGGGACCGAAGCTATCTGCTTAGCCCTAAGCTGTCTTCCGGTACCGAAGCTGTCTGCTGGGCCCTAAGCTGTCTTTCGGGACCTAAGCAGTCTGCCGGACCGAAGTTGTCTGCTGGGCCCTAGGCTGTCTTCCAGGACCGAAGCTGTCTTCCGGGACCTAAGCTGTCTGCCGGGACCGATCCTGTATTTTGGGACATAAGCTGTCTGCTTGGCCCTAAGCTGTCCGTTGGGACCGAAGCTGCCTGCTTGGCCCTAAGGTGTCCTCCGGAACCGAAGCAGTCCGTCGAACCCTAAGCTGTCTGCCGGGCCCGATCCTATATTTGGTAATTTCAGCTGTCGAATCATTGCTTGAGCCTGACCATATTCATCTTGGTTTAGAACTCATCATTGGTCCCGGTTTAATGGTTCTCAACAAGAACACATCATTGGTACCCGGTTTAAGGGTTCTCAACAAATACGTTAGGATCATATCTTCCATTTATATGTAGTTGTCTGAGACTGTAAAAATGAAGTTGTTCTTTTATTAATTACTTTGAATTTATATGAATTCTACAACAAGTGTTCTTCACCTTCTTCTGCAAATTACGAACAACTCAGTATAAAAACTCAACACCATTCTGCAATTGGTCAAGCGTAGCGCTTCCGGGTGACGGCAATTCGGCCACTTTACTCTCAGCATCTTCTTCAATAATCGAATCTTGCGGTTGCTTCAGCTTCTTACTATGGGGCTCTTCAGATTCTTCAATAATCGAATCTTGTGGAAGAAATCTTCGGATCGATGCCATTACCTTCCGGTAAGTTCCGATTAGTTGAACCACCATCATCTCCTATAGCAACAAATCCATTGATCTCAGTTTCATCTCGAGAATTAGACGTAGCAACGGTCACGATCTCGTCATCCATCCTTATTTCCCGATGAGCAAACCGATTCGGAAACGAATTCCAACAACTGACCACAAATTTATACATTACCTCCCTCCGCCTCCCCCTTCCCCACCCTCGATTTGCAATGCCGATCGTGGGCTATACTAGTCATCGCTTTAGAGCTTGTGGCGGGGAAGGCCGGCCCAACATATCCAAAAATAATTACAAAATCATACCAATTAGAACAATAATTCATCTCATAAAAATAAAAAGTTTGTTTGATAAATAAAATAAAATCTTGATAATTAAATAAGATATTTACCATGATTTTTCAGATATTTCTAATAACATATAATTTATTGTCAATATAATTAATATNTTGTATCCCAGAAAGTCCAAGAGCAACTTGACCTTGCAAAAAGGCAAGTTGAAATAAAACATGGGGAATTGGTCACGGTACGGGAGGACCGTGACCGATTGGACAACGAGCTGCTAAGAGCCGGGACCGAGGTCTCCCTCTTAGCAGATAAGGTTGCTGAGCTGGAGAAGGTTGGGGGAACAGCTCAAGCAAGAATAACCGAACTGGAGACCCAGCTGCGGGCCAAGGACGAGGAAATAAACCAAGTCCAAGGTCGGGCCCAGGAGAAGCGAAATAAGCTGAACGAGCTTCTTCTTCGGGCCCAGGAGGAAAAGACGGCCTTGGACGAGGAGTTGGCACGTGCCCGCACTTCGTCTGAAGCTTCGGTTCGGGAAGCGGTTTTGGGGTTCGCTCAGTCCCCGTTGCTGTTCGCTTTAGCGGACAACATACACGGGGTCTACACTGCGAAGTATCTGGACAATATGCGAGAGCAGATCATCCAGACCTTCGGGCTTTCCCCTTCGGACGAGCGATGGAAAGTGATCGAGCCACTAGAGAAGGATGGCAAGTTCCAGGTTATTCCAACTTTGGAAGAGCCTGTGTTAGAGGAGGACCCTTTCTTTTATCTCTTTGATGAGATGGAGAAAACGGTCAACCAGAAGGTGGCCGATCAGGAGGAAGAGTTAAGGCGGCTCGCCGAACGGACCGAACCCCAGGAACCCGAAGCAGAGAATAATGAAGAAAGGATCGAGGCAGAAGACCCCGAAGAGGGGCAAATTAGCTAGACATTACTTTGTAACTGCCTATTTTCTTCATTTAAATAAAGAATTCCCTCCCTTATCTTTTAGCTTTGTTTGTTTTATTTTTTTAATCGCAGAAGTGAACAAGTACAACTAAACTAACTTCGTAGTGAACTAATAAGTTTCTCCTTAACGAAGTAGTTTGTCTTAACTTCAGAATAAACTGACAAGTATAAGATCGGGGACGCTTAAGAGGTAGTAACCATCGGTCCCAGACGTTATATTTAGTTTATTTATGTCCACTTTAATTGGATCGGTCGTTTTACGTGGTGTATGGGTCACTCTTATTCCGTCCTTGGAATCATTACGTAATTGAGTAGGCGTGGTTTGCGTTAGTTATGAGTTTTTGTAGGCTNTCGGGGACACTTAAGAGGTAGTAACCATCGGTCCCAGACGCTATATTTAGTTTATTTATGTCCACTTTAATTGGATCGGTCGTTTTACGTGGTGTATGGGTCACTCTTATTCCGTCCTTGGAATCATTACGTAATTGAGTAGGCGTGGTTTGCGTTAGTTACGAGTTTTTGTAGGCTTTCGCCGAAGCTTGGTTCTATTAAAGTCCCTTAGGTTTTACCGGTTAAGCTTGGCTCATAAAACGTCTTAAGTGAAGACCGATCTTATGTTTTGATATGCTGACTATCATTCCTTTCGTTGTGGCAGATTTCGCAGGTACAAAAGGCCATCTCTAAAGACTGAATGCCGTTGGAGGGAATATCTTTGTTCGTAATGAGTTCTAGGAGAATCACAACTCATCCATGGGGCTGGGCAAGTGCAGGAGCATCTGACTCGTCAGAGCGGTCACTGCAACTGAGGAACCTTGCGGACAAGAAGCTTCGGTCACCAGTCCAGATTCGTCCTAAGTTTACACAACTCCAAGATCGGTCCATCATTCTATTAGAAATAGTGAACTTTTGTACTTACTAGTTTCCTATTTACGTTTAATGGAATGTCTTTTATTGAGTCACACATTAATCAAAAAGTCATAAGAAGTATCGCCTTAAATTCATGACATTCCAAGTTCGGGGGACCTCTATACCATCCAATGTTTCAAGTTTATACGCACCTGACTCCAATTTCGCCGATATACGATAAGGTCACTCCCAATTTCTGTCCAGCTTTCCAACATTCCTCTGCACCTTAATGCTTCTGAGGACAACGTCGCCTTCAAAGAATTCTCTTGGGAGGACCCGTTTGTTATGGGCCCGTTCTATATTTCGTTGGTAAGCACGCATCCGTGCATAAACTGCATCTCTTTTTTCTTCAACCATCTCGAGGTCCAATAATCTCCTTTCACCATTCATATGCTCGTCGTATTGAGATATCCGAGGTGATCGGATGGCAACCTCCACCGGGCTAACAGCTTCGGTCCCATACACCAATGAGAAAGGTGATTCCTGGGTTGTTGAGCGAGGTGTAGTTCGGTATGCCCATAGAACCTCGTAGATGTGTTCAGGCCATTTACCCCCAAAGTCTTCTAACTTGGTTTTTAATCCCTTCAGGATAACTTTGTTAGATACATCCGTAAGTCCATTGGTCTGGGGATGGGCTACTGATGAGAAATGCTGGATGATGCCCAATTTGGTGCATAAATCTCGTATGCTTCTTCCTCGGAACTGAGTCCCATTGTCAGATATGAGCGCTCGGGGAGCCCCGAAGCGGCTTATAATATTTCGCCAGATAAAGTGCTTGACCACTTTTTCCGAGATGATGGCTACAGCTTCTGCCTCGATCCACTTTGAATAATATTCCACCGCAATTATGCAAAATTTCCTTTGCCCTATGGACCGGGGAAAAGGTCCGAGGATGTCGATCCCCCACCTGTCGAAAGGACAAGGTAGTGGGGTGATCGATAATGGAGCCCCAGGTAATTGCGGAAGTGGGGCGTGATACTGGCATATTGCACAAGGCTTAGTGTATTGCTTGGCATCAGCAAACAATGTTGGCCAAAAATACCCGGCTCTGATAATGCGGTGGTATAAGGATCGAGCCCCCGAATGGATGCCGCAAATACCTTCATGAACATAAATCATGACGGCTTCGGCCTCAATAGGAGATAAACAACGCAGAAGCGGACCCTCAAAGCTCTTTTTAAACAAACGTCCGTCAACTAAAGTGAATCGTTTAGCCCGGACCTCTATCTTTCTGGCTTCAGATTTATCTTCAGGGAGATATCTGTTTGAGAGATATTTGATAAAGGAGTCCATCCAATTGGGTTCTCCTGGAGATTGCGTAACATCAATATTCAAGCCCTGGAGTTCGTGACATAGAGCCCCGATTTCTTCAATAGACTGTTCGGTCACTGAGATCTCGATCGAAGGTCGGTCCTGGATGTGGACCGAAATAGTACTTGGCTCAATGTCAGGTATGCCCGAAGCCAATCTGGCCAATGCGTCGGCAACCTTGTTCTGCTCTCGTGGTACATGGTCTAGCGAGAACTCACTGAACTTCTTAGATAGCTCCAGAACTTTAGCGCAATATAACTTCATCATTGGATCATGAGTTTCGAATCTCCATGCGAATTGTTCGACTGCTAACTTTGAGTCTGAGAACATTCGCACTCTGCTAACTCCCATTTTGCGAGCAAGGGTCATTCCAGATAATATTGCCTCATATTCCACCACGTTATTTGTTCCAGCAAAGGAGAATTTAACTGCGGAATGAATAAGGTCACCTTGTACAGTTGTTAAGGTAATGCCCGCTCCTCTTCCTCCGAAGGTTGATCCATCTACGTGGATCGTCCATCGATCATCCTCTTGGTTGATATAAATGGCCGATCGGGTCATTTCAACCACAAAATCGGCGAGAACCTGAGCCTTGATCGCCATTCGGGGCAAGAATTCCAGGTACATAGCACTGAGTTTAATCGCCCATTTAGCCAATCCCTCATTCAAATCCTTTTGCTTAAGCAGCACTTTCAGGGGTTGATCCGTGTAAACATAGACCGTTCGTCATTCGAAATAATGCTTCAGCTTGGACACAGCTTTTTTCAAAGCTAGCATGAATTTTTCCAAGGTGGAGTAACTGGTTTCAGCAGATACCAGAGAGTGGCTGACATAATAGACAGGTCTGTGAATATCATCACGTATGGTTACTAGAGTTGCGCTGACGGCAACTTCGGATACCGCCAGATATAGTCCCAAAGGTTCGTCGCAAGTCGGACTTACCATCACCGGGGGAGTGCTTAAATAAGTCTTCAGCTCAGAGAAGGCCCGATCGCATTCTTCGGTCCAATCCATATGGCTAGCTTTTCTTAGCTCTCTGAAAAAGGGTAAGGCCCGATCTGTGGATTTCGAAATAAACCTGCTCAATGCGGCTAGTCGGCCAGTGAGCCTTTGAAACTCTCTCTTATTTCTCGGAGGTTGCATATCAATGATAGCTTGTACCTTTTCAGGATTAACCTCTATGCCTTTCTCTGAAACGTAATATCCTAAAAATTTTCCACTTCGGATCCCGAAGCAGCATTTGTTCGGATTTAGTTTAAGCTTATATTTTCGGCATACTTCGAAACAACGAGACAAATAAGAAAGATGGTCTTCATCATTCATAGANACACAGCTTTTTTCAAAGCTAGCATGAATTTTTCCAAGGTGGAGTACCTGGTTTCAGCAGATACCAGAGAGTGGCTGACATAATAGACATGTCTGTGAATATCGTCACGTATGGTGACTAGAGCTGCGCTAACGGCAACTTCGGATACCGCAAGATATAGTCCCAAAGGTTCGTCACAAGTCGGACTTACCATCACCGGGGGAGTGCTTAAATAAGTCTTCAGCTCAGAGTAGGCCCGATCGCATTCTTCGGTCAATCAAAATGGCTTGCTTTTCTTAGCACTCTGAAAAAGGGTAAGGCCCGATCTGTGGATTTCGAAATAAACCTGCTCAATGCGGCTAGTCGGCCAGTGAGCCTTTGAAACTCTCTCTTATTTCTCGGAGGTTGCATATCAATGATAGCTTGTACCTTTTCAGGATTAACCTCTATGCCTTTCTCTGAAACGTAATATCCTAAAAATTTTCCACTTCGGATCCCGAAGCAGCATTTGTTCGGATTTAGTTTAAGCTTATATATTCGGCATACTTCGAAACAACGAGACAAATAAGATAGATGGTCTTCATCATTCATAGATTTAACAATCATATCGTCAACATACACTTCCAACATATGGCCAATTAATTCTCTAAAGATTCTGTTGACCAACCTCTGGTATGTTGCTCCAGCATTTTTGAGACCGAAGGGCATAACCACATAGCAATAAACCCCATCTTCGGTCATGAATGATGATTTCTTCTTATCTTCCTCAGCCAAGAAGATCTGGTGATATCCAGAATAAGCATCCATGGTACTCATCATGGTGCTTCCAGCAACAGCATCCACCAGTCGATCGATGTGCGGCAGAGGGAAAGGATCTGATTCACAGATTTTGTTTACATCGGTAAAATCGATGCACATTCGCCATTTCCCGTCTGGCTTGGAAACCACTACTGGGTTTGCAACCCATTCATTATAGTGGATTTCTCGGATAAATCCCGACCGCAATAACTTGTTCACTTCGGCCCGGATGATCTCAATTATTTCAGGAGAGTAACGTCTCCTTTTCTGCCTGACAGGCTTCGTTCCGGGCTCAGTATTGATCCGATGTTCACTATCGGATCGGTCAATCCCCGGCACATCATCCGGGGTCCAGGCAAATATATCCACATGGCTTCACAGTAAGTGGATCAGTTCTCTTTCGAAGTCGGGGGCTAAATGAGCCCCGATGCGAGTCGTCTTGGTTGAGTCATCCTCAACCAGATTAATCAGTTTGAACCCTACGGGTTCCATCGCTTGCCTCGGGTGCGGAAGCTCTTCCAGCAAATCCACCCGAGCTTTCTTCATCGGTGCCAACGTTCGGCACGAGCTCAAGTAGCATTGTCTAGCTACTTTCTGGTCCCCCTTAACAGAAATAATTCCATGGATGGAGGGGAACTTGAGCATCATATGATAAGTAGAAGGGACCGCCTCGAACTTGCTTAGGCCGGTCCGTCCAATAATGGCATTGTAAGCCAAGTCGACTTCAACGATAATGAATTCCAAATCTTCAGAACGGTCCTTGGATGGCTCTCCAAGGGTAACGGGGAATAACATCTTCCCACAAGGAACAACACTCCTTTGGTCGAACGACCAAAGAGTTATGTTGGCGATCGGCAGATCATGAGCGACTGCTCCCAACATTTCGGCGACTTCGCGCTTCATCAGATTGCACGAGGCCCCCACCAGGATTCTGTGGACACGACGATTCCCGATGACCCCTGTAATGGTGAGGGGGTCGTCACAGGGATCAATGATCCCCTCCCGATCAGCCGGGGTGAAGGTGATATCCTCTCTGAAGACGGAGGACCGATCCATGGGATCATACTTTACAAGCGCCACAGATTTGGAGCTCTCAGCAGAATCTCCGCGCGCCGTTCTCTTTCGGTCCCGGACCGACTCATTTATTCTCAAACCGCCGGAGATAACATAAATATCTCCGGCCACTTCTCTAGGTGCCGCCTCATTTCGAGGAGGTTGGGCACCATTTCCAGCAAGTGTGGGAGCAGCATGCTCCTGTCTCTCCCCTTCATTCTGCGGGGCTCTGCCGCCATCTTCTCCTTCGGCCCTGACCACGGTTCTCGCGACCGTGTTGGCCTCTTTCCTGCTCTGGCGGAGGAGACCTTCGGTCCTCCGTCCGGTCATTGTAGTTTCAGGGCTGTCCCCGATTATCTCTTCCCCTCGGCCTGTGACGATCGTCACCTTGATGGCCCCTTCGGGGGGATTCCGCTCTTTTGCCCTTCTGACCGTTTCGGTCGGGCTTTTCTTTACCCATTGCTTCTACCGTCTCTTTCAGCAACGGGCACTTCAGGGTTGGGTGATCGCGATTATGATGAAGCTCGCAATACATCCGCTTGTCCTCCTGCTTCGGGGGGACATCTTTTTCATTTACAACCGCTACTTCTCGCGACTGTTTCTTTGGGTAGGAAACCCGATGATCACCTGCGGGCTCAGAATTCCCGCTAGGCTTCCGATAACCCAGCCCCATCGCTTCATCTACCTTAATATATTTGTTGATTTTCTGAAGCAGTTTCCCCAAGGTAGATGGTGGACTCTTCACCAAACTGGCCGAAANCTTTTCTTAGCACTCTGAAAAAGGGTAAGGCCCGATCTGTGGACTTCGAAATAAACCTGCTCAATGCAGCTAGTCGGCCAGTGAGCCTTTGAAACTCTCCCTTATTTCTCGGAGGTTACATATCAATGATAGCTTGTACATTTTCAGGATTAACCTCTATGCCTTTCTCTGAAACGTAATATCCTAAAAATTTTCCACTTCGGATCCCGAAGCAGCATTTGTTCGGATTTAGTTTAAGCTTATATTTTCGGCATACTTCGAAACAACGAGACAAATAAGAAAGATGGTCCTCATCATTCATAGATTTAACAATCATATCGTCAACATACACTTCCATCATATGGCCAATTAAATCTCTAAAGACTCTGTTGACCAACCTCTGGTATGTTGCTCCAGCATTTTTGAGACCGAATGACATAACCACATAGCAATAAACCCCATCTTCGGTCATGAATGATGATTTCTTCTGATCTTCCTCAGCCAAGAAGATCTGATGATATCCAGAATAAGCATCCATGGTACTCATCATGGTGCTTCCAGCAATAGCATCCACCAGTCGATCGATGTGCGGCAGAGGGAAAGGGTCCGACTCACAGTTTTTGTTCACATCGGTGAAATCGATGCACATTCGCCACTTCCCATCTGGCTTGGAAACCACTACCGGGTTTGCTCCCCATTCAGTATAGTGAATTTCACGAATAAATCCCGATCGCAGTAACTTGTTTACTTCGGTCCGGATGATCTCAATCTTTTCAGGAGAGTAACGTCTCCTTTTCTGCCTGACAGGCTTCGTTCCGGGCTCAGTATTGATCCGATGTTCACTATCGGATCGGTCAATCCCCGGTACATCATCCGGGGTCCAAGCAAATATATCCACATGGCTTCTCAGCAGGTGGATCAGTTCTCTTTCGAAATCAGGGGCTAAATGAGCCCCGATGCGAGTCGTCTTGGTTGAGTCATCCTCAACCAGATTAATCAGTTTGAACCCTACGGGTTCCATCGCTTGCCTCGGGTGCGGAAGCTCTTCCAGCAAATCCACCCGAGCTTTCTTTATTGGTGCCAACGTTCGGCACGAGCTCAAGTAGCATTGTCTAGCTACTTTCTGGTGCCCCTTAACAGAAATAATTCCATGGACGGAGGGGAACTTGAGCATCATATGATAAGTAGAAGGGACCGCCTCGAACTTGCTTAGGCCGGTCCGTCCAATAATGGCGTTGTAAGCCAAGTCGACTTCAACGATAATGAATTCCAAATCTTCNAACTTATTCACTTCGGTCCGGATGATCTCAATCTTTTCAGGAGAGTAACGTCTCCTTTTCTGCCTGACAGGCTTCGTTCCGGGCTCAGTATTGATCCGATGTTCACTATCGGATCGGTCAATCCCCGGTACATCATCCGGGGTCCAAGCGAATATATCCACATGGCTTCTCAGCAGGTGGACCAGTTCTCTTTCGAAATCAGGGGCTAAATGAGCCCCGATGCGAGTCGTCTTGGTTGAGTCATCCTCAACCAGATTAATCAATTTGAACCCCACGGGTTCCATCGCTTGCCTCGGGTGCGGAAGCTCTTCCAGCAAATCCACCTGAGCTTTCTTTATCGGTGCCAACGTTCGGCACGAGCTCAAGTAGCATTGTCTAGCTACTTTCTGGTCCCCCTTAACAGAAATAACTCCATGGACAGAAGGGAACTTTAGCATCATATGATAAGTAGATGGGACCGCCTCGAACTTGCTTAGGCCGGTCCGTCCAATAATGGCGTTGTAAGCCAAGTCGACTTCAACGATAATGAATTCCAAATCTTCCGAACGGTCCTTGGATGGCTCTCCAAGGGTAACGGGGAATAACATCTTCCCACAAGGAATAACACTCCTTTGGTCGAACGACCAAAGAGTTATGTTGGCGATCGGCAGATCATGAGCGACCGCTCCCAACATCTCGGCGACTTCGCGTTTCATCAGATTGCACGAAGCCCCAGTGTCCACCAGAATTCTATGGACACGACGATTCCCGATGACATCATCAATGATTCCCTCCCGATCAGCCGGGGAGAAGATGATGTCCTCTCTGAAGAAGGAGGACCGATCCGCAGGATCATACTTTACCAGCGCCACAGATTCGGAGCTCTCAGCAGAGTCTCCTCGCGCCGTTCTCTTTCGGTCCCGGACCGACTCATTTATTTTCAAACCGCCGGAGATAACATAAATATCTCCGGCTACTTCTCTAGGTGCCGCCTCCTCGCGAGGAGGTTGGGCACCATTACCAGCAGGTGGGGGAGCAGCATGCTCCTGTCTCCCTCCTTCGTTCTGCGGGGCTCTGCCGCCACGGCCCCGCCATCTTCTCCTTCGGCCCTAACCACGGTTCTCACGACCGTGTTGGCCTCTTTCCTACTCTGGCGGAGGAGACCTTCGGTCCTCCGTCCGATCATTGTAGTTTCTGGGCTGTCCCCGATTATCTCTTCCCCTCGGCCTGTGACGATCGTCACCTTGATGGCCCCTTCGGGGGGATTCCGCTCTTTTGCCCTTCTGACCGTTTCGGTCGGGCTTTTCTTTACCCATTTCTTCTACCGTCTCTTTCAGCAACGGGCACTTCAGGGTTGGGTGATCGCGATTATGATGAAGCTCGCAATACACCCGCTTGTCCTCCTGCTTCGGGGGGACATCTTTTTCATTTACAGCCGCTACTTCTCGCGACTGTTTCTTCGGGTAGGAAACCCGATGATCACCTGCGGGCTCAGAATTCCCGCTAGGCTTCCGATAACCAAGCCCCAGCGCTTCATCCACCTTAATATATTTGTTGATTTTCTGGAGAAGTTTCCCTAAGGTGGATGGTGGGCTTTTCACCAAACTGGCCGAGAGGCCGCACGGTCCTAGTACCTGCTGTAGAATATCCGGGAGTTCGAGTTTGATGCCTCGGGCGGTCCTGTTGAATTTTTCCATAAAGGACCGGAGGCTCATTTTCGCCGGAATATACTTTAGCTGATATAGTTCCTGCCTACTTCGGGGCGGTCCTACATTAGGAGNAATGCGGCTAGTCGGCCAGTGAGCCTTTGAAACTCTCTCTTATTTCTCGGAGGTTGCATATCAATGATAGCTTGTACCTTTTCGGGATTAACCTCTATGCCTTTCTCTAAACATAATATCCTAAAAATTTTCCACTTCGGATCCCGAAGCAGCATTTGTTCGGACTTAGTTTAAGCTTATATTATCGGCATACTTCGAAACAACGAGACAAATAAGAAAGATGGTCCTCATCATTCATAGATTTAACAATCATATCGTCAACATACACTTCCATCATATGGCCAATTAATTCTCTAAAGATTCTGTTGACCAACCTCTGGTATGTCGCTCCAGCATTTTTGAGACCGAAGGGCATAACCACGTAGCAATAAACCCCATCTTCGGTCATGAATGATGATTTCTTCTGATCTTCCTCAGCCAGGAAGATCTGATGATATCCAGAATAAGCATCCATGGTACTCATCATGGTGCTTCCAGCAACAGCATCCACCAGTCGATCGATATGCGGCAGAGAGTAAGGGTCCGATTCACAGCTTTTGTCCACATCGGTGAAATCGATGCACATTCGCCACTTCCCATCTGGCTTGGAAACCACTACCGGGTTTGCTACCCACTCAGTGTAGTAAATTTCACGAATAAATCCTGATCGCAGTAACTTATTCACTTCGGTCCGGATGATCTCAATCTTTTCAGGAGAGTAACGTCTCCTTTTCTGCCTGACAGGCTTCGCTCCGGGCTCAGTATTGATCCGATGTTCACTATCGGATCGGTCAATCCCCGGTACATCATCCGGGGTCCAAGCAAATATATCCACATGGCTTCTCAGCAAGTGGATCAGTTCTCTTTCGAATTCAGGGGCTAAATGAGCCCCGATGCGAGTCGTCTTGGTTGAGTCATCCTCAACCAGATTAATCAGTTTGAACCCTACGGGTTCCATCGCTTGCCTCGGGTGCGGAAGCTCTTCCAGCAAATCCACCCGAGCTTTCTTTATTGGTGCCAGCGTTCGGCACGAGCTCAAGTAGCATTGTCTAGCTACTTTCTGGTCCCCCTTAACAGAAATAACTCCATGGACAGAAGGGAACTTTAGCATCATATGATAAGTAGATGGGACCGCCTCGAACTTGCTTAGGCCGGTCCGTCCAATAATGGCGTTGTAAGCCAAGTCGACTTCAACGATAATGAATTCCAAATCTTCAGAACGGTCCTTGGATGGCTCTCCAAGGGTAACGGGGAATAACATCTTCCCACAAGGGATAACACTCCTTTGGTCGAACGACCAAAGAGTTATGTTGGCGATCGGCAGATCATGAGCGACTGCTCCCAACATCTCGGCGACTTCGCGTTTCATCAGATTGCACGAAGCCCCAGTGTCCACCAGAATTCTATGGACACGACGATTCCCGATGACCCCTGTAATGGTGAGGGGGTCGTCACAAGGATCCATGATCCCCTCCCGATCAGCCGGGGTGAAGGTGATGTCCTCTCTGAAGAAGGAGGACCGATCCGCAGGATCATACTTTACCAACACCACAGATTCGGAGCTCTCAGCAGAGTCTCCTCGCGCCGTTCTCTTTCGGTGCCGGACCGACTCATTTATTTTCAAACCGCCGGAGATAACATAAATATCTCCGGCTACTTCTCTTGGTGCCGCCTCCTCGCGAGGAGGTTGGGCACCATTACCAGCAGGTGGGGGAGCAGCATGCTCCTGTCTCCCTCCTTCGTTCTGCGGGGCTCTGCCGCCACGGCCCCGCCATCTTCTCCTTCGGCCCTGACCACGGTTCTCACGACCGTGTTGGCCTCTTTCCTGCTCTGGCGCAGGAGACCTTCGGTCCTCCGTCCGGTCATTGTAGTTTCGGGGCTGTCCCCGATTATCTCTTCCCCTCGGCCTGTGACGATCGTCACCTTGATGGCCCCTTCGGGGGGATTCCGCTCTTTTGCCCTTCTGACCATTTCGGTCGGGCTTTTCTTTACCCATTGCTTCTACTGTCTCTTTCAGCAATGGGCACTTCAGGGTTGGGTGATCGCGATTATGATGAAGCTCGCAATACACCCGCTTGTCCTCCTGCTTCGGGGGGACATCTTTTTCATTTACAGCCGCTACTTCTCGCGACTGTTTCTTCGGGTAGGAAACCCGATGATCACCTGCGGGCTCGGAATTCCCGCTAGGCTTCCGATAACCTAGCCCCAGCGCTTTATCTACCTTAATATATTTGTTGATTTTCTGAAGCAGTTTCCCCAAGGTAGATGGTGGGCTCTTCACCAAACTGGCCGAAGCTCCAGCTTGATACTAAGACCTGTTGTAGAATATCAATTTTGTCCCGAAGCTCCAGCTTGATACCTCGGGCGGTCCTGTTGAATTTCTCCATAAGGGACCGAAGACTCATTTTCGCCGGAATATATTTTAGCTGATATAGTTCATGTCTACTTCGGGGCGGTCCTACATTTGGAGCGAACTGCTCAGAGAAAGCCAAAATTAACCCACCATACGACTGTATGGATCGGGCCGGCAGATTTTTGAACCAGGTTCGGGCATCGCCTTGTAATCCTGCCACGAAGATGCGGCACTTCAGTGAATCAGAGGCCCGAACCGTTCCCATACGTAACTCAAAATCAGCGACGTGATCAATAGGATCACCATCGCCTCGGAATGTTGGCAACCCCTCGGGGTTGCGATAATGTCGATCTGGGACTGCTGCCCAGATTTCTTCTGAAAAGGGGAGCATCAAATCTCCCAGGGCGGCTGATACGCCTTCAGATTGCTGGGATGACGCTTGGACAGCATGTAAATTATGCCACCAATCGTCATCCTTACTTCGCCTGATAGGGGCCTCCATGGCCCTGTTAAATAAGCCANGGATCATACTTTACCAGCGCCACAGATTCGGAGCTCTCAGCAGAGTCTCCTCGCGCCGTTCTCTTTCGGTCCCGGACCGACTCATTTATTTTCAAACCGCCGGAGATAACATAAATATCTCCGGCTACTTCTCTGGGTGCCGCCTCCTCGCGAGGAGGTTGGGCACCATTACCAGCAGGTGGGGGAGCAGCATGCTCCTGTCTCCCTCCTTCGTTCTGCGGGGCTCTGCCGCCACGGCCCCGCCATCTTCTCCTTCGGCCCTGACCACGGTTCTCACGACCGTGTTGGCCTCTTTCCTGCTCTGGCGGAGGAGACCTTCGGTCCTCCGTCCGGTCATTGTAGTTTCGGGGCTGTCCCCGATTATCTCTTCCCCTCGGCCTGTGACGATCGTCACCTTGATGGCCCCTTCGGGGGGATTCCGCTCTTTTGCCCTTCTGACCGTTTCGGTCGGGCTTTTCTTTACCCATTGCTTCTACCGTCTCTTTCAGCAACGGGCACTTCAGGGTTGGGTGATCGCGATTATGATGAAGCTCGCAATACACCCGCCTGTCCTCCTGCTTCGAGGGGACATCTTTTTCATTTACAGCCGCTACTTCTCGCGACTGTTTCTTCGGGTAGGAAACCCGATGATCACCTGCGGGTTCAGAGTTCCCTCTAGGCTTCCGATAACCAAGCCCCAGCGCTTCATCCACCTTAATATACTTGTTGATTTTCTGGAGAAGTTTCCCCAAGGTGGATGGTGGGCTCTTCACCAAACTGGCTGAGAGGCCGCACGGTCCTAGGACCTGCTGTAGAATGTCGATTTTGTCCCGGAGCTCGAGTTTGATGCCTCGGGCGGTCCTGTTGAATTTTTCCATAAAGGACCGAAGGCTCATTTTTGCCGGAATATACTTTAGCTGATATAGTTTCTGCCTACTTCGGGGCGGTCCTACATTAGGAGCGAATTGCTCTGAGAAAGCCAGAATAAAACCGCCATACGACTGTATGGATCGGGCCGGCAGATTTTTGAACCAGGTTCGGGCAACGCCTTGCAATCCTGCCGCGAAGATACGGCACTTCAATGAATCTGAGGCCCGAACCGTTCCCATGCGTAACTCGAAATCAGCGACGTGATCAATAGGATCACCATCGCCCCGGAACGTCGGCAACCCCTCGGGGTTGCGATAATGTCGATCTGGGACTGCCGCCCAGATTTCTTCTGAAAAGGGGAGCATCAAATCTCCCAAGGCGGCTGATACGCCTTCAGATTGCTGGGATGACGCCTGGACTGCATGCAAATTATGCCACCAATCGTCATCCTTACTGCGCCTGATAGGAGCCTCCATAGCCCTATTAAATAAACCAGGATTGCGTCCCAGATTCGGTTCGCAATCCCTCAGTGTGCGCATGCTCTCTAACTCCCGGGTGAGCTCATCTATCCGTCGCTGCATACGCTCCTGGTCATTTCCAGGAGCGGGAGTTAGGGCTCTGGCCGGCGGGGGAGGAGTAGACCGATATCTAGGCCTCCTCGTGTTAACACCGCGCCTGAAGGTCTCTTCCTCATCAGTGCTGCGCTCGTCAGGGTCACTTTCGTACCCTCTGTTTCTAGGAACAGGGCTTGAGAAAGCCGATGGTTCTGCTCCGTTTTTCTNTATTCCACCGCTACAATACAGCTCCTCGTGTTAACACCGCGCCTGAAGGCCTCTTCCTCATCAGTGCTGCGCTCGTCAGGGTCACTTTCGTACCCTCTGTTTCTAGGAACAGGGCTTGAGAAAGCCGATGGTTCTGCTCCGTTTTTCTCCGTCGTAATTTCCAGCACCACCTTCCTTACGACAGCCTCCAAATCCTGTAATGTGAATGTTGGTGCTGGAAGACTGTCGGGAAGCACGTCACTATCATTTATCGGAGTTCCTGATGCCATGCCTTTGATTATCCTATCCCAGGAAGAGAACTCAAATGGGATTAGAAAAATTCGTCCCCACGGACGGCGCCAAACTGTTATGGTCCCTTTTTAGGGGGTACCATGTCACGCCCCGCCTGTGCCATGCACGACGTGACATTCGGCCATGGTCGGAGGTTCGGGCACGTCCCGAAGAACACAATTCCCTCGACCACTCAGCCCGTAAACCTATGCTCGGTAGTATTGTTTCAAGGAGGGAAAGAGGACATTTTCAAGACTTGGTTTGCCTTGGTCCGATTCCTGTGGTGCGGAACAAGACTCACGCAGATTCACCTAACTCTTTCCCTTAGGATTGTTACGCTCAGTGATCATGTGCTAGACTTACTAACCGTTCTATAATATATACGAAGAAATTGACAAACGTAAGAGTGGGTCGTAACTTAACAAGAGAAAAGGGTCCTGGTTTATTTATCATAATTCGGGAATACAAAAGGCATCATGAAGGGGGTGGACAAAACACTTCTATGATACTCTCGCACCACCCACATCAAGTTTCCCGATCTTACACGCTCCAGTCCCCTGCCATGCCCATACGGATCTCGTTCAGCCTTCCTCATCAGGTCCGGTCTCAGGAATCTCGCTGCCTACATAATAAACATGAAATCATGAGATCTAAATCTCAGTAAGACAGCCTTGGCTTCAAAAATAAAGCATGAAAACATTAAGCCGTAGAAATCTGTTGTGGCAGTGCCCTGCTACCCTGGTCGTTATTACCCCGACTTTCCCTTCTACCGTTCCTCTCATGCGTGACCCCTGACCTTGCTAAAAACATGCACATAATTCACATAATCATAACATACACTCGAATTAACGAGTGGGGTGGCGATCCTCGTATTTCAGGATCATAGATTCCGTGATCATCTCACGTTGCCATTGGGGATAAACCCTCGGCCGAAGGGGCCCAATCCCGCCCCCGTAAGTCGGAGCTCGTCATGAAATGCAGAATGAACGAAGAATCAAGCTTAAGTTGAAAAGAAATCAGTATATACTCATCCTCCCCGCGATTACGGTTCATCGGACGGTTTTCAAGTGAAAACATGAAACTGTCTCCTACTGTATGCTGGTGTGAGTGGCGACGAGGGATGCAGCACGCCCGTGACTCGCCGCCGTGCCGTGTTCTGCTTACGGTTGTCTTACCTTCTTCTCCTTTGTTCTACTTCCTTTTTCTTCCCCTGTTTCCTACGTCCTTTTTCCCCTCTTAAACGTCTAAACATGTTATTTGGATAAGGACATTTTGTTTAGTTACAGTCCCCTAGTGCCTAGGTAGTCAACTTAGGATGTAGGCTTTTAGTCATGTATGATTATCTTTTCTTACGTGTCATTACTCTTTACTTGATGTCTTTTAATTTGCCCATATATGGGACATTATTTGTCTCTAGCATTTATCGGTTTGTGATTTCTGCGATGGTTCGGCCCGGTCGGGCTGCCCCTTGTTACGTTGGTAATGCGTCACGAATTTTGTCGTTCGTTATTGATCCTGCGTCGATCATTCAGATGACGGTTTGCCACCATCGGTCACGGAAGTCTTATAGCTGGTTCATAACTACCGTTTGTTTAAATCCTGAACATCTTGAACGGTGATAATTAGTGATCGGTGATCTTCCTAACTTCTATTCCCATTCATGCGTGATTCAGGTCTCACATTTTCTCCCCCCTCATAATAGGCAAATGTGCGAATTTTAGAAATATGGCAGTTCACGAGACAGCGTTCCGAAAAAAGTGCCGATCGACGCCCTGAACGAAGATCAACTAGCAGCAAAACTGACATCTTTGGCCCAACATATCGTGCAACCGAGCGCACGATACACGCTAAACGCAACCGACCGTGATGCATCTGCCATGGCCGACAACCCGGACGACCAGGGTCGCCCATTCAATAGCCGCCAGGCTGGAGCTTGCTCCTACGCCATGGTCGGTCCATTTCACCCGTACCAGGTTGAATTATCATGGGACACGAACATCGACCACGGTCGGGAGCGAAGCCCAACTCGACCGCGGTCGACCTTGATGCGACCGCCATGTTCGACAATTCTGCCGACCGGGGTCGATCATNTTATAAAAAATGTGGAGAGCGATTAAAAACTGAAATCAAAGTAAAGACACAGCATATATAGTGGAAACCCCGTAAAATGGGGTGAAAACCACTCGACTAAGGGCTGATTATGCCCTTAGCCTGTTCACTAAAGAAATGAATCAAAGTTTATACAAACAGGTTAATGAAAATGACGAGGCAAAGAAAGCAGGAAGAATTCGGCAGCGTAACAGCCTGTTCTTCTGCATCCAAAGGGTCCTGTCTCTTCCTTCGCCTTGCCCTGTATTTATAGAGTTGTCGGCGAGTGTAATCCACGTCCTGTAACCGCCTCTGACAGGTTTGTTAGAGGTTGTTATCGCAGGATGTAAAACGAGGCCGGGACCGATGCGTGGTCTGCGTGATCGGGCCCGAAGCATGATAAACGTGACAGGGCCCGAAGCGTGGAACGCGTGAGCCTGTAACTGTTTTGTAACCGTTCGGACCGAACCACGGAGCCAGCTGGCAGATAACGCTTATTTTTACTAAGGTTATCTTCGGTCCTCCGTGTTGAACATCGGGCCGGTATTCTTAAAGGTGTAATTGGGCTGTGAGAATTCGTTTTGATTATTTAAACTGGCCCAACAGTTATCAGGCCTCACCCATTACGGGATACCCGGTCCTAGAGTTCTCATCAATATGTTTTTGTAGTTATATTTCTTTATTAAATAATTATATTTATTTTTTGATTTGATGTATGTTTCAATAATTATTGTTGAATATATTGTTAATTTATTTGATTCATTAATCTCAATTAAAGAATAATTTATTTTTGGTATATATGTTTTGTAGTTATATTTATTTATTTGTTATATATCGCATTAATTTTTTCTATATATACGTCACTTCTTCTCATAGTATTGTACATTATTTGTATATTTTTGTCTTCAATTGCTAATATCAATGTATAATTAAATTTTTGTAGATAAGTTTTGTAGTTTTATCTTATTTATGTGGTTGTTATATGTTTCAATTATTGTTGAATTATTTGACATTCGTTAATCTTAATTACGGTATACTTTATTTGTTGTATATATGTTTTTGTAGTTTTAAAATAAGTTTATGATACAAATATGGATCGTCGTCGTCGCACTCGCCCAGCAGTTACGACTAGCTTACTGTATCGACAAGAATAACACATTAGCAGTCATATTATGAGAGGTGAACCTGATTCTAAAATGGAGTTTAAGCATGAAGAATATTACCTGAGCAAGTTGGGACAATTGGACAATGGGGTACTCAAGTATTTGATTGACTGAGGTTCTACGGTGTTCTAAAGACCACACAGATGAAATTGGACTCTAATTTATTGATCGCTCTTATCGAGCGATGGAGACCACAAACACACACATTTTTCCTACCATCTGGCGAGGCAACAGTCACTTTACAAGATGTTTTTCTTATATGGAGAATACCGATTAGGGGTGTTGCTATCACTGGTAGACACACTAGTAGGAGTGTGTTGGAGTGGATTATGTTTTGCACGTTCACTTTTGATTGGACTCCTCGAATTAATGACTTTCGACCTCCTTATTTCTTGATACGGTCTTTAGGGGACTTTGCGATTCAGCGCTCGACATCACCGTTGCAATCCGATGAAGAGGTTATTCAGCTAGCTCGCACTATATGTCTGTTGATCGTGGTAACAGTTATGTTACCTGATACAAGTCGAGATCGAGTCAATGTGATGTTGATAGATATTTTTGGAGATGTAGAAGAATTCACTAGGAAGAGTTGGGATCTGTTATACTCGCGAATTTATATCGCGAGTTATGTAAGGGAGCAGTCGGCGGAGTATCATTAGGTGGAGCTTTTCGCCTTATTCAGGTACATATTGTACATAACTCTCTACATTTTGATATAATATTAATGAATATTATCATATTTTTAGATTTGGGCGTGGCCACGAATACCATCGATTACCCATTCGTTTAGGGGTCGTTTCGTTGATGAGCAATACAACCCTCGATGCTTTCAGTTTTATGGGTGGAGGTAACAATAGTTTGTTATATTATTTCAAACATAACAATTTACTGTTTGGAACCTTAACATGTTAGTTATGCAGGAAGTTTGGTGGTCGTTTGAACCACCGAGACACAGGTTACAATTCTATTCGTCAAAGTAGAGATGCTTTGGACCTAATAGGTCGTAGAGAAGTAAATTTTGTTATTACTAACACAAATTTCGATAAATTAACTATATATTATGCAGTTTATATGGATTTCATATGAAAATATGGACCTCGCATAAGCTGATCAAGAGACGACCACATTGTGTTAATACATCGGACCGCTTATATACTTCGGTCGAGTGAGCCACATCATCCTGACCGTGTGCCTCGTCAGTTGGCGCTACAGCTTTCGATTTCCCTATCACCTGAACCTGCAGATGTAGTTCATCGCTTGCATTCTTACAACAGCGAGAAGGGACAGGATTGATGCTCTATCCATTTGCAATGTATTACAATTTGAGAGAATTCTCACGACCATTTATGCGGCGTCTTAGATGAAGTCGACGAAGAAGTCTACTTCTCTTAGTTTAGGTCACATGTGGTGACCCACTTGGCGGTGAGGTCATAGGCGAATACCCGATGGAGAGGTGGCTTTGCTGAGCCGATTGCGCACATGGTAAGATTTAACTAATTTGTGATGTTATTATTTTTGTTTAGAACTAAGAATATTTACGTGTACAGGCAACGGAGTTGGGTGATATAGCTGATACCCAGTTGACAGGTAACGAGGAACTGTCACATCGGGTACGTGATTTGAGAGATACACCACACTCTCAGGTTTACGGGTACTGGCCTTCTCCACAGTACACGTCACCTGGACAGGGATTCTCTCCACCCACCACTACTGGAACGATGCAGCCTCCCATGCAGCAAACCCAAACATTAGGTCCGACACCACACCCGTTTGCTACTTAACCGTACCTGCAACCACCCTACCCTCCTTACCCACAGTACCCTTCACCGAACCTACAGTACCCTCCTCCGAACCTACAGTATCTTCCTCCAAACCCACATTACCCTTCCCCTCTCTACGGCGCTTCTGGCCGTATAGGTTGGAGCGCCGTGCTCCTATAGGCTATCTGTTTTAACTCTTTGACCGTACACCTGCTCTATACGCTATCCGTTTTAACTCTATGCTCTTGAATGCACTGTATAAGTTGGAGAAAAAATGTCGGAGGCACCAACGATGGTGCAAATGGCTGTTATGAAACTGTTCCATCTCATTCACTGCTTCCAATATACCTGCAGCTCTGTCGGAGATGACACATGTTTCATGTTCCCCAATAACAAAACTATCAAGGTTTTGTAAAAACCACTTCGAGGCTCTGCAACTTTCACTATCTACTATATCGAACGCCATAGGAATAACATGTCCACCACCATCCCGTGCTACGGCAACAAGCAGTTTATGGTTATACCTATTAAAAGATGTTAAGATTTGTAATAATAAGATTTCAGTTGTAATTACATTTTTTGGTAAACAAACCTTGAATACAAGTGGGTGGCGTCAACAGAAAGAATTAGATCACAAAATTGATAAGCGTCTATGTTGGGTCTAAACGCCCAAAACACGTAATGAATCATATAGTTCGGAGAGCCCAATGTTGTTTCGTAAAGATGTCATCTTACAATAGTTCCTACATTCCTTAGAATCATCTCATGAAACAATAATGTCAATTTTTTCATTGAAGACTCCCACGAACCGTAAACCATCTCAAATCCACGTTGCAATGCGTACTAAGGTTGCTCATACTTGATAGTCAACCTGTAGTTTACGTTTATGTGTGTTTGCACCGTCTGAACTTTGATATATGCATATTGACACAACAAAAAATGAAAAATGTTGTATTTCAGTATACTAGAACATGAATTAACCTTACCGTTGTCATTTCTTATGAATGGTTTCATTTCGTACGCAATAAAGTTTCGCGAAAGATTTCGGTGACCTTCCGTCAAAAGAACATTGTCACAAGTGTGGCCATATTCGTACACCGATATCTTCCAAACACGGTCACGAGCCGAACAAATGGCTCGTAGATGAAATGAACATGTATTACTTAAACATCTCATAACCCATTTATTGAAATTGCTCTCAATAACTCTATATTGCCACCATCTACGAATATGAAAGTGTGCAATGCATTACTGCAAATGAAATTTATCTTTAAACTTCATCCTAGTAGCTAGAAGAGGTTCGTCAATGTCGTTTTGGTGTACCGACGTTTTGAGGTGGGTACATCATTGTCACCTTCGACAAATGGTGCTGCTAGATGAATGAATCTCATGTCAATTTCTTCAGCCGAGCATTGCAGACGCCAAACTAAACCACTACCAGTATTTGCCTGGCTATATATCGTCTTATGGTTCAAGATTCTCAGTTTCATTTTCGTCTTCTACTAGAATTTCAGGTTCAGGATCTTCTTCCGAATTCTCATAGTTCTCGTCAGGAAACACTATATGAAAGACGTATGAATAACAAAATTGGAAAAGACATTTGCACGGTTCATTAATACACTATACCTTGTGAAGTTGATGGATTACCACTAGGCGAGGAATTCCCAGTATTCCAATAGTTAAAACTGCTTAAGTTGTGAATACTATTGTAATCGGTACTTTCGGGGTAGCTCAAACCAGGTTCTCGATTACCCTCGGAGGGTCTCGATGACGCCGGAACATTAAGATCAAAATCAAACCAAGAATTATTATAATGATCCATACAAAATAAAACAATATCGTAGAAATTTCAAATTCTTCGTAAACTTCACTGCAAATTTATCTCGGAACTATTAAATTAATGAATTTCGATATAGAATGAAAAATGTATTTATATGATAAGATTTGTTTTCTCAAGCGTTCCGAGAACGCTAAAGCGTTGTATATAAAAAGCTAAAGCGTTTTTTATAACGCTAATGACCCTATAATAAGAGTCCATTTTTTAAATAGCATTAAATGCGCGAAAAAGCCCTCCCTCGTGTCCTCTCCAATTCTTAATCTTAAGATATAATTTATTTTTTAATATTTTAAAATATTTATTTTTATTTAGGTTGTAGTTTAATATTGTTAGAATATTTAATTTTAATATTTTTATTTAAGTAGTAGTTTAATATTTTTAGAGTATATAGTTTAAATATTTGTTTTATATAAGTAATAGTTTAATATGTTTAGAGTGTTTAATTTAAGTATTTTTTTTATTTAATAAGTATTTGTTTTTTATTTAATTAGTACTTTAACATTTTGAGAGTATTTAGTTTAATGTTTACATTAAATATTTTATTATGGTCTAAAAGACCGGGGTATCTAACAGTCACAGGTCCGATATTATCGGAGTTTTGTTTTAAGATTTATACGATTAGGGGAATCGATTAGTAGAACGATCGAAGCAATTAACAAGCGATTTGACGTGGAAAACCTTTCAGAAATTGGAAAAACCACAGTACTAAGAGTAAGAATACTCTTACCGAATCTATTACGAAATTAGTGTAATTACAATTCTATATGGGTTCGAAAATAACTAAGGAAGAACAACGGTATATAAAAAGTGTTGTGCAATCAACGTAGGCTTGCACGCTATCCAAAAGGTCCATTAGAGCTTGCGGATTCACCCTCTTTTTAGAGACGAGGAGCTAAAAACCGTCATGTAACAGCTCTAACAAAATAACTGATGCTAGCTATCCGCTCGTAACAGCTGCTCTGCCCACTCTTAACCGCTCGTAACAAATTAATCGCTCTGGGATCGATTCTATACTTCTTAATGGAGCGGTCCTGGTAGTCTTCCTTCGGTCCTGCCAGCCCATCGGGTTCTGTGAGTTTGATCCAAGAGTAGATTGTTACCAAGGTACAGATTCTCGCTTGCGTAGGTTTATTTCTTATCACATGGGTCAGCCCAATGTACCGTGGGTCTCCACCTGTTTTGGGTACCAGGGCCCGAAGTCCTCATCATATTTGTTTTTATTTAAGTACTAATTTAATATTGTAAGAATATTTAGTTAAAGTTTATTTTTAAGATTTGTTTTTATTTAAGTTGTAGTTTAATATTTTTAGACTATTTAGTTTAATGTTTAGTTTAAATATTTGTTTTTATTTAAGTAATAGTTTAATATGCTTAATGTTTCGTTTAAGTATTAATTTAAATATTTATTTTTTATTTAAGTAGTTAGTTATATATTTTTAGAGTATTTAGTTTAATGTTTACTTTAAATATTTGTTTTTATTTAAGTACTAGTTTAATATTATTATAATATTTAGTTTAATGTTTAATTATATTATATTTTTTATGTAGACATGGATTGTCGTTGTTCTCATGCACAACCTTATCCACATATTGTATCTTCAAGTGCAATACATTACTAGCGAATTTACGAGAGATGAACTAGACACCGTATACAGTTCAAGCACAAATAGTATTACATGAGCTAGTTAGGAGAGCTAAATGTTAAAGTACTTGGGTATTTGATTGACCTAGGATTCTATGGTGTTCTGAAGACCATAAGAATAAAATTAGATCTTCATCTTTTGATTGCATTGTTGAGAATTGTAGACAAAAAACATACACGTTTTTTCTATCATATGGTGAAACTACCGTTACCCTACATGATGTTTTACTTATTTGGGGCTTATCTATTCGGGTGCTGCTATTACGGCTATAAGAACTAGTAGAAGTGTGATAGAGTGGATTGCATTTTGCACAACCAATTTCGGCTGGTCTCCCGAGATCATCGTCTTTTGTGACCCGTATTTCAAAATACGGTCATTGAGAGAGTTCGTCATTCATCGGGCTGCATCAACTTTGAAATCTAATGAGAAGGCCCTTCAGTTGGCTCGTGCGGTTTCTCTTTTGCTCATGGTAACTGTTATGTTGCCTGATATAAAATGGGGATCGGCGAAACTTATGTTGATAAATTTTTTTGGAGAGTTTGAAGAATTTATTGGAATAAGTTGGGAGTATGTTGTACTTGCGAATTTATATCACGAGTTATGCAAAGAGCGTTGGGTGAAGTGACAATAGGTGAAGCATTTCGGGTTGTTGAGATACATTTTATGAAATATTATATTTTGTCGTTATGTGTATAATTGTAATATAATCAAATGATTTCCTATGTTTCACACACGGTCGCATACACAGTACGTGGCCATGGATATAGCACACGGGTCACCCTAAAAAATAACTCGTTTTTTAAGCATTAAAAGGCCGAAAAAGCCCCAATCCAATAAGTGATTATTGAGTTGAATTTAAATTTTATAGGATTCGATCATTAATAATTATTATTTAAATTATGTTAATGTAATTTAAAATAATTTATCTTTTCTGTCTTTAAAACTTTATTTTATTTAATGAACTCTTCTTTAAAAGCACGCCTCATACTATCTCAATTTTATTTAAACTAGAGATACTTTCATTTTGGTCCATTAATTTTATATATAGGATATCATTTAATTATTATATTTACAATTTATGAATATGGGGATTAGGTATTCAATATCTGCATTAGTAATATGGCCCGCAATATCTGGTTATCCTCAAATGATTTACATTGAATCAATACATGTTCTTGTTATGAATTGAAGTTGGATGATAGTAGTCTACGTAGGCATATATGATTGATATGAGTGAGCAATTATACTTAATTATGGAGAATGATAAATATTATTTTGATAAGTTAATGTAATCGATTATGGGTACCAAGTGATTAGTAGAGACATATGTGGATGACCGACTTGGGAAGCAAATGTAATATAAAATGATAATGTCGATCAGTTTAATTGGTGGCAATGTAAATCGAATGATTGAGATTAAACCAGTTTATAGGGATCGAATTTATTGATATGGATGTAAATCTTTTGAGGACCCTTAGCGATAAATGGATGCATGGACAAATCAAATTGAACATCTATTGTATATATGAGTTAACATTCATAATTAGATATTAGTATAAGCTATTTAAATAAAACTCAAGTTCTATCTAATGAAATATTTCTTAAAAATGAAGTTAATTGATAATGCATGTCCGCTCCACATTTCAGAATAAATTTGTATAGAAACCCCCTTCACTTAATAATAATTAACATCAAAGTAAACAAACAAAAAGAGCAACTTTTAGGTAATGTGTATTCTCATATTTAACAAAGTTTTGGCTAAATTTCTAACGTGTATAATATTATTTTAAATTATTTACTTTTAATAGGATTAATCTTGTAGTTTTCATGTATTATTGCAGTCATTGTTAACTGTTTATTACTTAGTTTTTGATTTATTTTATTCGAAAAATATATGAAGTATTGACATTAATTTGACACCTGTGGAGGGTTTTTCAAAAATACTTTTCTTTTCAAATTTTCTATTCAAAACTAAACTTCTTTTAAAATCCATTTCAATACTATATTTTCTAATTTTTTTAATTATGATAAATTCACTTTTATAATTAATCAAAGTTTTGGGTTTCTTTTTAATTATAACTAAACATCATTGAATTTAAAATCTGATTACAAAACCCTAACGAAATTATGTGTGCCTCATGAACGTATTGATGAATTTTCAGTTATTGGTTTCTTTTTCTCCATTCCCAAGTTATCGTGGATGTTTCATATCTTTCTCCTATTCGTTTC
Source organism: Utricularia reniformis (assembly GCA_009725065.1). Taxonomy (NCBI): domain Eukaryota; kingdom Viridiplantae; phylum Streptophyta; class Magnoliopsida; order Lamiales; family Lentibulariaceae; genus Utricularia; species Utricularia reniformis. Next base: position 134,331 of record RWGZ01001277.1, on the reverse strand, counting down.
CGGGGAAATTAGTGATTAACTCCAGTCCATTAGAAAGCGACGGAAATTAGTGATCTTTCAAAATAATTGATATGTTTCTCCCTCCTCGCATGAAGTGGCAAGAAGAAACATACCTTGTTACCAGAAGAAAAGGTAGAAACGAGACATTAATTTTAATTCTTGAAAATTAAATACAAATCCATGCGAGTCGAATCAGAAAGACACCTAGGGGTATGTTTCTTCACGAGATGGACGGAGAAACCCTTTCCAAATGTCGAAATGTTCATTTTTATTTGGGGTTACATTTGGTATGAAAACTTGGAGGTTCGAATACTGTATGCAGATTATGGAGGTCTGGTGTGGTAAAATATCTCAAGGTTCAATGAGTTTACTGAAAATCTGTCACTGTCTTCATGAGTTTACCAAGAATTTCGTGGATCTTGCAACCATATTTAATTTTAATGCTGTTTAGTTTTAATTAAAAAGCGACCCACAACTTTGATTAATTATAAAAGTGAATTTATCATAATTACAAAAACTAGAAAAAATAGTTTTGAAATAAATTTTAAAAGAAGTGTAGTTTTGAAAAGAAATGTATTTTTGAAAAAACCTTACCTTTATTTGCCCGTGGAATATACAATGATTGCATGCATCTTCACGCCAATATTATTTTCATTATATCTTCCTATATTTTAGCCCCCCATATAATTTATAATTTATATTTCATATTTGGTGCATATAATTCACCCCACAAACACACAAGATAATACAAATTTATGCCTTACCAATTTATGCCTTATCCATACAGATATGAGTTATATGCGTTTGCGATGTATTTGGCTTAATAAATAGGTGGATAGGTAACATTTATATGCTTCAAAGCAATGCAAGTAGTAATTTGATATATACCCATTCACTACTTGGTTACCCTTCATTGGTTACGCTTTGTTCTATTTAGTTGGTTTCTGGATATAAAATATTCATCAATTAAATAACATTTAATTTCTAACCATGAAATCTATAGGGTGAATAAAGTTAATAGTCTAACACGACCTAGACCCACAAGGTGTGGTATGCGTCAGACAGTCGTTCAAGCACGCTAGAGAAAGCAGCTTATTGAGGTTTAAATACGAGAACTTATGGAACAATGTTTTATTCAACAAACCATAACAATGTTAGGAATGGAGGTCGGGTGATAGTCGAAAGGCTCGATAGTGAAAGATCGACCTGGGGAAACCTAACATGAAGCGGTGATGTTGATCGACTTGATGGATCTCGGATCTATTAAGGATATCGATCGAACGATTGTGATGAATCTATTTGATAGAGGTCGGATTAGACTTAGATCGGGATTCGAGAGTATCGAGGGGAAATATCTTTCCTTAATTGACGCATTAAATATATGGAATAAGATATTGAAATATATCTTATTGATTGCATATATGGAAGAAGATATAAAGATATATCTTATTGGTTGCATATATGGAAGAAGATATTGATATATATCTTATTGGTTATATATATATAGAAGAAGTTATGAAGATATATTCTGTTGGCGATATATATGGAAGAAGATATGAAAATATATTCTAGAGATATATATGGAAGAATATATGCAAATATATCTTGTTATATATATATTGAAGATGCGGTCAAAGATATGGAAAGAAAATATTGTAAAATATTCTGTAAAATATTTCCTAGATTAGATCATAGTTGGACTATATAAATAGAGACCTCATGAAGACAATTGTAATCAATGAATTCTATTCTTCTTGTGATAGTGAGTTCACGGCCGAGGTTTATCGATCACGTGGTTTTCCCGGTTTGGGTTTCCACGGTAAATCTGGTGTCTTTTTACCTTTCTTCACTTACATTCGGTTCTCATCACATTAATTCGATCCGACCCTGGATAACGGGAGACTCCGGATAACGGGAATTCTTTTATTTCTCCGGGAAGGAGAGAATTTTCGCAACAATTGGTGGTGGCTGTGGGGTTGTCCCGTGGGGTAGGTTGTGACGGATCGTGGCGATGGGGGAATACCGAGTTTTCTCGAAGATGTTTGATGGCGACGATTATCGGTATTGGAAGATGCAGATTGAAGGAACTCTACGACGGCATGATTTTAGAACGGCTCTGAAGAAGGATAAACCGAAAGAGATGGAGGATGCCGAGTGGTCGAGAATTGACGAAAAGGCTCTCGGGTTCGTGGTGGAGACTTTAACGAGAAACGTTTCCTTTAACGTTTCCTTTAACGTTTCCGATAAAACCACTACTTACGGGATGATGAAGGCGATTGAGGATATGTACGTAAAGCCGACATCAACAAATTTAGTGCACCTTGCAAAGAAACTTTATACCTTGAAGATGACCGAAGGTGGTTCAGTTTCTAAACACTTGAACGAGTTCAATAATCTTGCTGGGCAACTTGCATCAATGGAGCATGAAATCAAGGATGATCAATTGGTTGTCCTTTTACTTGGAACATTATCGGACAGTTGGGGGACCATGATCGACGTGACCAGTAGCCAACCGGGTAAGTTAAAGTTTATCGACGTGCGGGATCGGTTGATCAGTCAGGAAGTGCGGAGATCCAGTCGGGAATGCAGTGACCCTGCTGCTTTGGCAACAGAGTCGGGTCGGTATAATAACTGATGGGGCAAGGGAGGACGTGATGACGATGACGATCGGAATGATCGGTCAAAGGGAAAGACTCAGGTGAATTCTAGGTCACGTGGGGAACCGGAGTGTTGAAATTGCGGAAAGAGGGGGCACTTGAAGCGAGAGTGCAAGGAGAAAAGAAGGGATGTATCGGCATCGGTTGCCGAGACGGACGATGTACTAGTCGTGTGCATTGAGAGTCCGATAGAGTCATGGGTATTTGACTCGGGAGCATGGTTTCACATTTCATCCGATAAAAGTATATTCGTTAATTTTGCGGGCGGAAATCATGAAAAAGTATACTTGGTGGACGGGAAGGCGTTGAGAATTACAGGTCGGGGAGACATACCGATCACATCTAACGGTCACAGATGGTTGTTAGAGGATGTAATGTATATTCCCGGTCTTAAGAAGAATTTGATTTCGGTGGGCCAGCTTGACGCAAAGGGGTATCGAACTACTTTTGGAGGCAGATGTTGCAAAGTGTCGAAGGGATCGATGATCGTGGTCAGTGGAGTTAAGTTTGGAAGTGTGTATGAGGGGATCAGCACCATGGCGGACCGACCGAGTATCACAAAACGCAAGACTAAACAAGGACACGTTCGAAATCGACACAAGGGTGAAGATGCGGTGAATCTGGCATTGTCGAGTGGGAGTGGAACACCGGTAAAGGTGGATCGGTCGAAGAGGCCTTCGGGAAAATTAACCGATGAGGAAATCGGTGATAGCAAGGTTGATCGGTCTGAAACGGATCCGGGTAAGTTCGATCAGGCGGCAGATCGGAATACAGGGGAATCGTTAGCTTCTGCGGTTAGGCAATGAAGGGCAAGGAAAGCTTCCGAGGAGTGGGAGTTTGCCCTGAAGGACGAGGTAGTGTCCTTGGAGACCAAGACTTCGGTTTTGGGGATGTTGACAGGTTATGTTACTTCGGTTAAGTTAGGGCTGGGGCATGCCCTAACTTGGTTCACCAGGTGATTTGGCAAACGGGGACTTTCGAGGGTGGATACTTACCTCGAAAGTCGGAGGCAAGAGTTGTTCAACTCTCAAAGGGCATCGTGTCGGTGCATAAGTGTAGGGTGGACTACATAAGAAGAATGAATAATCACCCAACTCCAAGTGGGAGATTGTTAGGAATGGAGGTCGAGTGATAGTCGAATGACTCGATGGTGAAAGATCGACCCGATGAAACCTAACATGAAGCAATGATGTTGATCGACTTGATGGATCTCGGATCTATTAAGGAAATCGATCGGACGATTGTGATGAGTCTATTTGATAGAGGTCGTATTAGACTTGGATCGGGATTCGATAGTATCGAGGGGAGATATATTTCCTTAATTGACGCATTAGATATATGGAATAAGATATTGAGATATATCTTATTGGTTGCATATATGGAAGAAGATATTGAGATATATCTTGTTGGTTATATATATGGAAGAACATATGAAGATATATTCTGTTGGCGATATATATGGAAGAAGATATGAAAATATATTTTAGAGATATATATAGAATAATATATGCAAATATATCTTGTTATATATATATTGAAGATGCGGTCAAAGATATTGAAAGAGAATATTATAGAATATTCTGTAGAATATTTGCTCGATTAGATCCTAGTTGGACTCTATAAATAAAGGCATCATGAAGACATTTGTAATCAATTAATTATATTCTTCTTGTGATAGTGAGTTCACGGCCGAGGTTTATTGGTCAAGTGGTTTTCCCGGTTTTGGGTTTCCACGGTAAATCTTGTGTCTTTTTACCTTTCTTCATTTACATTCGGTTCTCATCACATTAATTCGATCCGACCCCGGATAACGGGAATTCTTTTTCTTCTCCGGGAATGAGGGAATTTTCCCAACAAACAAAAGGATCAAGTCATCTAACAACACAATTTAACGAATATAGACTAAAAGGCAGCAAGACTCCACATGTAGCACTGATCTCCCCAACCAAGGGTAACCCATCTCACTCTGCGCCCCAGCCAACGATCTCCGGATCATCCATGACTAAAACAACCATGGCAGAATGTGAGTTTTAAGTCAGTAATGGAGCCCAAAGATTGCATAACAAGTAAGACATTGGGTTCATCATAGCATGCTTGATACGACGTGACAAGTAAAGAAAATGTGGACCAAGCTGTTTGTTCGTCCAAAATGTGCTTGCTAGACTCAGCTAAAAAACGAAATGGAAGGGGATAAATTACTAAGGTTGGAATGTAGTAAAGCTTTAGATCATATCTCATAAGGAAGAGTGTTGGATTGGGGTAGACGAACAATGAAGGCCTTGAACAAGTAAGGAAGGTTTCTCGGGAAAGATGTATGCTCGGTGGGTCGAGAGGAGACTTGGTCGCTCGATGACATCACCATCCTGATCGAACATAATGCCCTCGAATGAGTTGCTTGGTGAAGATGTGCTCTCGCTAGGTCGGACGAGGAGACTTAGGCGCTAGGACAAGGGTGAACTAAGACGTCGAAACAAGGAACTTGGTGTTAAAGAAAGGGAATATCAATAACTTAAAAGTAAGTAAACAAATTTGAACTATATTTAAGATTCATGTCGAGTCCAAGTCATGACTAGCTAAATATGTCATATTTAGGACATTCACGCACATGAGCTCCGACTCAAGGGAGCAGTTCCCCTTGCCAGGAATATCCCCAATGGCATCGCATTAGTGATACGGTAAGGTCTCATCCGTGAGACTTCCACCCATGCTACCTTCAGGCAGACTCAACATACACATTTACACAATCCATGTTATAGTTGATGCGGGCCCCACTTGCATGTGAAACGATCCACCCATAAATTCTCCCCTTCCTGACACATGGAGGAATCCATGAGTCCGACTATAGCTTGACAATACTCAAAGTTTGATCTTCACAAAACTTTTGTCATCATTTCTGATCCATTCTCCTCGGTATGGATCTTCTCAAACCGTAATAATATCTTCTCCAACAACTCGTGAATCCAACGATATCTCATATCAATATGTTTGGATCTCGAGTGAAAAGAAACATTCTTCGCTAAATGAATAGCACTTTGACTATCACGGAATAGCTGATAATTCCGCTAATCAATACCAAGTTCTTTTAAGAAATTCTTCAATCACAGTAACTCTTTGCAAGCTTTAGTTACTGCAATAAACTAGACCTCCATTGTTAAAAGAACAACACACTTATGAAGTTTAGATTATCAACGTAATCATGTATCAAGATGTAGACTTCCTTGAGTCAACATTTCATACCATGTCAGCGTCTGTGTATCCAACCAATATTGGATTACCTTCTCCAAAATATAAACATATCTTGTAGGTTCCACTTCACTGCAGCCCAATGCTCCTTGGTCGCTTTCTTTCGAAGGATCCACTTCACTGCAACCACTAATAATCTAACTTGCGAGTGAATGACTCTTAAATTTTGATTAATAGTTAATGACATTTGTGATTCTATTTTCTAAATTAAGAAGGTTGATCGATAGAGAAAAAACAAATTATCGACCGGTTGAAACCACTAAACCGGTCTATTTTATAATTGATATTAAATTTGAATAAATTCTAATTTTTTTCAATTATTAAGTCGATGGGTTTAGTGGTTTCAACTGGTTGATTATTTTGTTTTTCTCAATCGAATGCATTCTTTGTTTAGAAAATATAATAAAAATGTCATTAACAATTAATCAAAATTAAAGAGTCATTCACTCAACTCAACAAGTTAAATTTTTAGTGATTTATCATGTAATAAATGATTATAAACGCATAATATATAACAAAATCATAATAAAATAAAATACGTATTATATGAATTACAAAATATAATTATAAAATTGATCGATTTAGTGGTTTCAACGGTCGATTATTCGGTTTTCCTCGATCGAATGCACTTCTTAGTTTAGAAAATAGAATAACAAATGTTATTAACTATTAATCAAATTTAAGTGTATTCACTCGACAAATTAAATTATTAGTGATTTATTGTATAATAAAACAATTATAACTTATAATCTATAATAGTATCATAATCAAATAAATATGTATTTGTGAATTACAAAATACAATTATAAAATCGATCGGTTTAGTAATTTCAACCGATCGATTATTCTATTTTCCTCGATCGAATGCATTTCTTAGTTTAGAAAATAGAATAACAAATGTTATTAACTATTAATCAAAATTTAAGAGTCATTCAATTGGCAAATTAAGTTAATAGTTATTTATTGCATAATAAAACAATTATAACCTATAATCTATAGCATAATCATAACCAAATAAAATACTTATTTTCTGAATTACAAAAATGCAATTATTGTTATGGTCTAAAAGATCAGAATATTAACAGTCAACATGTTCGAGATTATCGGAGCCTGTTTTATGATTTATAAAGTGATTTAACGTGGAAAACACCTTTGCAAGTGGAAAAAACCACATAGTTAAGAGTAAGAATACTTTTAGTTGAATTCGTTTATAAAACAGTGAAGTTACAATATAAACAAGGGCTTTAGAAGATGACTTGGGGAAAACATCGAAGAACCTAAATGCCGAGAATACAAGGCTGCACGTGTGAAAAATGGTCATTTGTGCGTAAAAAGGTCCTCTTCAGATAGTGTAACGACCCTAATTTGGGCCTAGTTGATTTTGGTAAAAACATGCTAAATAAAACGAAACGTTCGAATGTAAACTTAAAACATAGTTCAGAAACATTAAAGTCTAACAACATAATTTAGAGTATTTTTCAAAAACCGGACTCTATCACCGGACAACCGACGACCTCCTTCCCATGCCCTCCTCATACCTCGTCCGCGTTACATACAAAATCTGTAAAGCGGTCATAATCTGTTAAAGGAAACTTCACACACGCTATACTTATCTTTTCGTTTCTTAAATAAACCGTACACACGCGTGTAAGTCATTACTTTTAACCGTTTCTTATTTTTCTTCTTCTTAGTCTTTTACCCATATCATCCCCTTTATCTATTAACTTTACTGTTGCCGAGAGTAAAATGCTCGGTACATGTCCCGCCCAAGCCAACCGTTAGCTGTTGGTTGACTCGACGGGTGGGTACTTAGGCGCTATCCCTTTTTCCACCCTGATTCGTTCTGCCCTTTTCGTACGTATCTTTCCATTCTTGGAACTTATCGTTCCCTTCATCAGGCATGCCCTTTCGTTGGTGGATCGTGTACTAAGTATGATGCCGGGTTTGGTCGGACGGTCCATTCTTCCTCACCCCGAGTCTTATTAACATTTGCATCATTCATTTGTGTCTTTTACTTCCTTTCTTACTAACCCTTCCTGTTTCCCTAAATCGGAACATTCCCTTACTACATTGTGTTTATTCCGCTTACCGTTTGCTTTCGCTTGTTATAATCTCTCCGTGCTTCCCTGCATTTTGTAACAGGTCTTAGTACTCGATTTCCGACGTTATTATCTTATTGTTAACTATGTGATTACCGTAGACCCTACGTGTCCTTTTCCTCTCACGATCCGCCGTTGAGACGCAACGAAAACACTCAAACTTAGTATTTCCGCGATAATTCACTTCTTCCTTGAAATCCGCTACAATTTTGTGCTAGGACAAAATTCGCGATAATTTGTTCTTCAAACTTTTTCGTGATAATTTGCTCTTCAACGTTTTCGCCACAATTTTGCTCTATGCGTCCAAATCCGCTATAATTCTCTTGATCGAAATTCGCGACAATTTGCAAGGGTTAAAATCCGCGACAATTTGCTCTTGACCTGAAATTCGCGACAATTTGCAAGGGTTGAAATTCGCGACAATAATTTGCCTTCCCAAAATTCGCGACAATTTCCTTCTTTCACGACAATTTCTGGATTTCCGTGGCTTAATGATAATTTACTCGTTTTTGGGCCTTCCCACCCCTATTTATAGTCATCTTAATTTTCCAAATTCACATTTTGACCCCGCCTTTATCTTTTGCTTTACTTTTCTATTTTTCGTTTCCTTTTTCGTTCTTTCATTCATGTATCCCTCATTATTCATTGTCTAGACTTTACCACTATATTCCCTACTATTTGTTCCATTATACCTTTTTCCTGGCTATTACAGCTAGCCACTTCATCTGGTATTTATAGAGTGGAATTGTGCGTGGAAAACGCTCTGTAACCGCTTCTGACAACGTTGTTATCGCCATATCAAAATGCATGCCAGCTGCCCGCTGGTAACCTTTTTGGACCAATTTGGAGGGTCGGTTCCAAGCTCTCAATCAGCGGTCCAACCAGTGATCCTTCTATCCTAATAATTACATGGGCTTTAAAACTCCTTTACCTTTAAATGGGTTGGGTCGTCACCAAGTAATGGATCATGGGTCGCGTAAGTTCGTTTTTTGTCACATTGGCCAGCCCAAACCGCATTGGGCTTCCGTAAGTTCGAGATACATAGTCCCGAAGATCTCATCAATTATAAAATTGATCGGTTTACTGGTTTCAACCGGTCGATTATTTGGTTTTCCTCAATAGAATGCCTTTCTTAGTTTAGAAAAATAAAATAACAAATGTCATTAATTATTAATCAAAATTTAAGAACCCTTTTACTTAGCAAGTTTAATTATTTGTGATTTATTAGGTAATAAAACGATTATTACGCATAATCTATAACGAAATCATAATCAAATAAAATATGTATTATGTGAATTACAAAATACGATTATAAACTCGACTGGTTTAGTGGTTTCAACCTATTGATTATTCGGTTTTAGTCTTCTTTTATTTGAAATAAATAAAATATTTATTTTTTATTTTAAAATATTAATTTGTATTTTATAATTAATCTTTATAATTTAATTTTAATAAAACTATACAAATAATATTTTCTCTTTCTTTCACTAGTTTATTTAGCCAAAACTTTTAAAAAATAGATTAATCTACAAATACTTTATTAAACGAAGCTATTTAACAAATGAAAGTTTTGGAGAAGACTATTTAGCCAATTTTTCATCTATTTTGTAATACTTTATTGAGAAAATGACTACTTTAGTCTCCATAATTTACTGATTTTGACAAATTTGGTTATCATATTTTGAAATGGCAACTTTAATCCCCATATTTTATATATTTTGTCAAATTTGATCCTCTAAATTTGTAAAATGTAGCTAATTTAATCCCTAAAGTGACAAAATTAGTCCTCAAAATTTGAAAATAACAATATCGGTCCTCACATTTTACACATACTAGCAAAATCAATACTCAAAGTTCGTAAAGTTTGGCAAATTTAGTCCTCAATCAATTTTAACACTTGTTATGGCCCCTTTTTAGGGGGGTACCAACAGTCGTCCGGTTCGTTCAACAAACGAACTCGGTTTTGATTTATTTTGGATGTGGAAGACGATCAAAAGCTGGAAATAAATAAATGCACAGCGATGTATAGTGGAAACCCCAGGAATTGGGGTGAAAACCACTCGACTAAGAGCAGATTATGCTCTTAGCCTGTTCACTAATGAAATAACTCATAGTCAATACAAGAGAGGCTAATGAAAATGACAAGGTAAAGAAAGTGGTAAGAATTCCGGCAGGGTAACGGCATGTTCTTCCGCGTCCAAAGGGTCCTGCTATTTCCGTCGTCTTGCCCTGTATTTATAGAGTTCATAGCGTGTGTAAATCCCGCTCCGTAACCGCCTCTGACAGGTTTTAGAGGTTGTTATCGCGGGATGTAAAATGAGGTTGGGACCGAGGCGTGGTCNAACCACTCGACTAAGAGCAGATTATGCTCTTAGCCTGTTCACTAATGAAATAACTCATAGTCAATACAAGAGAGGCTAATGAAAATGACAAGGTAAAGAAAGCGGTAAGAATTCCGGCAGGGTAACGGCATGTTCTTCCGCGTCCAAAGGGTCCTGCTATTTCCGTCGTCTTGCCCTGTATTTATAGAGTTCATAGCGTGTGTAAATCACGCTCCGTAACCGCCTCTGACAGGTTTGTTAGAGGTTGTTATCGCGGGATGTAAAATGAGGTTGGGACCGAGGCGTGGTCTGCGTGATCGGGCCCGAAGCGTGGTAAACGTGGGAAGGCCCGAAGCGTGGAAAACGTGAGTTGTAACCGTTCTGTAACCGCCCGGACCGAACCCAGGTGCCAGCTGGCAGAAAACGCTTTATTTTGTTAAGGTTAGCTTCGGTTCTCTAGTTGAACATCGGACCGCTCTTCCTTAGAAGTGTAAGTGGGCTGTAGGAATTCATTTTCGCCATTTGAATTGGCCCAACCGTTGCTGGGCCTTATCCATCACAAGGTACCCTGTAATAGCCGAGAAAAAGGTATGTCGAGATGATAGTAGGAAATATAGTGATAAAGTCTAGAGGGGAAATAATGAGGAATACGGGAACGAAAGAACGTAAAAGGAAACGAAAAGTTTTAAATGAAAAACATGAAATAAAGGAGGGGGAAAAATGAAAAAGAAGGAAGGGTCAAAATGTGAATTAGAGAAGTTAAAACATCTATAAATAGGGGTTAGAAAGCCCAAAACCCAAGCCATTTATCACTAAACCGCAAAAACGTACGGAAAAACGCCAAAACATCAAATTATCGCGGAAATTTCCTTCCAGTGTCTTTTTGTCTCGAAAATTTGAACATCAAGTTTTATCGAGGATTTTTGGGTAAGAACTTTGTCGCGGAAATTCCCATGTTGAATATTATTGCGGAAAATTTCAAAGAGGAAATTGTCGCGGATTTTCGGAGCTTGCAAAATTGTCGCGGAAACCGAATTACGTGTTGTTTTGTCGCGGATTTCAGGGTTAGAATATTTTTATCGCGGATTTGAGGAACAGAAGGGTTTTATCGCGGAAATACACAATTAGGGTGTTTTCGTCGCATTTCGATGTCGGATCGTGAAGGAGAGAGATACGAAGGGTCTACGGTAACCAAACAGTCAACAATAAGATGATAACGTCAATAATAATGAAGTACTAAAATATGTTACGAATTGTAGGGAAGCATCGGAGATCATAACAAGCGAAAACAACAGGTAAGCGGAGTGAACACGATATAGTAAGGGAAGGTTCAGACTTAGGAAATGGGATTGGGTTAATAAAGAATGAAGAAAAGATGCGAATGAACGAGATAAATGATAATAAGACTCGGGGTGAGGAAGGATGGACCGTCCGACCGAACCCGGCATCGTGCCTAGTACACGATTCGCCAAAGGAAGGGCATGCCTGATGAAGGGAACGGTAAGTTCCAAAGAGTGAAAGATACGTACGAAGAGGGCAGAACGGATCCGGGTGGAAAAAGGGGTAGCGCCTAAGTACCCACCCGGGGAAGGGAAGCATATGGCATGTCGAGTCATCCAACAGCTAACGGTTGGCTTGGGCGGGACATGCACCGAGCATGTTAATCTCGGCAACAGTAAAGTTAATGAATGATAGGAATAATAAGGGTAAAAGAAGAGGGAAATAAGGAAAACGGTTAAGTAGAATGATTCACGTGTGCGTGTACGGTTTAATTAAGAAACGAAAAGATAACGTGTAGCGTGTGTGAAGTTTTCTTTAATAAATTGTGACCGCTTTACAGATTTTGTAGGTGACGCGGACGAGGTATGAGAGGGGAATGTGAAGAAGGTCGTCGGTTGTCCGGTGATAGAGTCCGGTCCTTTGAAGAATACTCTAAATTATGTTGACGTATTTTCATGTTTCGAACTATATTTTAAATTTGCATTCGAATATTTCCGTTTTAATTATCGTATTTTTACAAAACAACTAGGCCCATATTGAGGGCGTTACACAATGTGACACGTTTGAACTACATTTCATTATCCATTGGTATCCTTTGTCGTCCTTTTGGAAATGTTTTCCCAATGTTAGAAGGCACTAAGGTGACATGTCACTTTTCCTAATCTTCATGAGATAAGCTTAAACACTACTATACTCTACAAAAATTAAAAAGAAATAGAGGGTTTTATGGATACAATTGTAAGATATTGTTTCATATTTTTCTTGTGATAATATGTTCATGATCGAAGTTTTTTGGGCACGTGGTTTTTCCCGATTTTAGGTTCCCACGCTAAATCTTGTATCAACTATTTTTCTTCATTTACGTTTTCATCGCAATAATTCGATCCGACTTTGGATAAATAGAAATTCTTCTCACATGAGGAATTTCCCCAACAATTGGTGGTGATTATGAGTGGTGAGAGATCGTGACGATGAGAGAATACAGAATGATCTGGAAGATGTTTAATGGTGCCGACTATTGGTATTAGAATACACAAATTGAAGGACTCTACGCATGCTATTGGTGTAGCTCTGAATACAAACCGACAAAGATGACGGATTTCGAATAATCGAGAATCGAAAAAAATGCTCTCGGGTTTCTTGGTGGAAACTTTATCGAGAAAAGTGACATTCAATGTTTACGATGAAACACCACGTACAGGATGAAGAAGACAATTGATGATATGTATGAAAAGCCTAAATCAACAAATTTAGTGCACCTTATGAAGAAATTGTCCACTTTGAAGATGGTAGAATGTGGTTCAGTTCCCAAACACTTGAATTAGTTCAATCACCTTGTCGGACAACTTCCATCGATAGAATATGAAATCAATGATGGTCAACTTGCAGTCTTTTTACCATGATATATGTGATGAGTAGCCAACCAGGCAAATTAAAGTTTATCGACGTGCATGATCAGGGTATCCGTGAGGAAGTGTAGAGATCCAGTATGAGTGACATTGCTGCCTTGGCAGCATAGTCCGATCTATATAATAGCAAATGGGGTAAGGGGGATGTGATGACAATAACGACCGAGATGGTTTGTCAATGGGAAGGATTGATGGGAAGTGAAGGTCATGTGGCGAACCGGAGTGTTGGAATTACGGGAAAATTGAGAACTTGAAGCGAGAGTCCAAGGAAAAAAGAAGGGATGGATCGGCATCGATTTCCTAGACGGATGATGTACTAGTACTGTACATTAAGAGTCTCATTGAGTCATGTATTATTAACACAGGAGCATCGTTTCACGACTCATCCGATAAAGGGATGTTCGTAAAGTTTGCAATCTAAAATCATGAAAATGTCTTCTTGGCGTATAGGAAAGCACTTAAAATTACCGATCTGGGACACATACGGATCAATCGTCTAACGACTATAGTTGGATTTTAGAAGATGAAATTTATATTCTTAGTCTTAAAAAGAATTCTATTTTTATTGGTCAACTTGACACAAAGAAATACTAAACGACTTTTGGGGCAGTTGTTGCAAAGTGTTGAATAGATTGATGATCGTGGCAAGGAGAGTCAAATATGGAAGTGTATATGGGATCGACACCATACCGAACCGATCGGGTACACAAAAGATTGATTTGTCATATGCTTGCCGAATGAGCAAAGGCGATCGAAGGGGAAAGACTAAACAATGACACATTCGACATCGACATAAGGTCAAGTTACGGAAATCGACATTGACAAGTGGTAGTGGAATATCATCTTAGTTGGATTGGTGATAGTAAGGTTTGATCGGTCGGAAACAAATATGGGTATGGTCGATCAGACAATAGATTTGAATACATAGGAACCATTAGCTTATGCGGTTAGACAATCGAGAGTAAGGAGAGCTTCCGAGCATTGGAAATTGCCGTGAAGGATTAGGTAATCTCTTTGGAGACCAAGATTTCAGTTTTAGAGAGAGTTGACAGATTTTATCATTTCAGTTAAGTTAGAATTGGGTCATAACTTAACTTAGTTCACCAAGTGATTTGGTGAATAATTAGCTTCGAGGGTGGGCACACAAAAGTGATTTTACTTGAAAATCGGATGCGAGATTTGTTCAACTCTCAAAGGGAATCATTTCAATACATATGTGTCGGAAATACTACCTCAGAATAATGGATGATCACTCAATTTCAAGTGAGAGATTATTAGGAATAGATGTTGGGTGATAGTCGAAGGGTCTATTCAGTGGGTATGACTTACCGTGGAGGTCAAATACACTTAGCCCGGAAGACTTGGTTTGGTCAGTCGGAATTACCGACAAGGGGTACCTAGAGTGTGATGTAGATCGACGTGGAAGACCAACCGGGGGAAAACTAACATGAAGAAATTATGTTGATTGGTCCTATCTAGCGGGTGATTGTGGTGTGTTTATTTGATAGCGATCGAATTAAAATTTGCTCGATGTATCTTGTTGGCTGCATATATGAAAGAAAATATTGTGTATCTTGTTGGCTACATATATGTAAAAATATACGGTGTATCTTGTCGGTTACTTATATAGAAGAACATATAAAGATATATCTTTTTAGCTACATATATGGAACACGTGGTCAAATACATGGAAAGAGGATATTACAGAGTATTGTGGTCAAAAGACCAGGGGTATCAACAGTCGTCTGGTTCGCAATAAAACGAACTCAGTTTTAATTTGTTTGGATTGGGGGAGTGATTATGAAATGAAAGCAAGTAATGCGCACAACGATTTATCGTGAAAAAACCTATTGAGAAGGGGAAAAAACCACCTAACTAAGAGCTAGAAATGCTCTTAGCCGATATATTAATCAAAAAGTTCATAATACAAACGAAGAAGGCTTATGAAAATGACTAAGACAATATGAAAGCGCGAGCAGTGAAATTGACAGAGTAAAAGCCTATTTCGTGCATCCAAAGGTCCTCTCGAGCTTGCCTTCAAGCCTTGTATTTATAGAGGATAAACGTGCGTGGAAAGCATTCCGTAACCGGCTCTAACAAAGTCATTTTCTCTTGACATAAAATGTGGATGAGCCCGAAGTGTAGACAACGGGAGCAGGCCAGAAGCGTGGACAACGTGTGCATACCCAAAGTCAGATGTAGAAGTTGGGACCGATCCAGGAAATCGGTCTCCGAAGCGAGGAGCGTTGCTCAACTATAACATTCGGTCTCGCATACTAAATGGGCCTTTGGGCCTCTATTAGTCATACAATCCTTTGGGCTGGTTATTTCGAATGGGCCAAGTTTAGGATCTTAGGTCTCGTAGGTTCGTTTCTAGTCTTATGGATTGGCCCGATATGCTTGGGCGTATATCGGTTCGGGGTACAGGTCCCCAAAGCCCTCATCACTAGCCCCTCGGGTTTTCGCCATCATAATGGTGATATAAGACTGAATTTATGACGATGAATGCTTCACCATGATATCCGATCGGGCACAACAGGGGACCGTACCCGAACTACTTGTGACAAGCGTCGATAGGACCGATTTTGTACTTGGTGAATTTGAGAAGAATTTCAAATTTGAAATTTTAAAGGATATATTTTCTATTTTTTGAGTAAACGATAAACGTTAATAGTCAGACATGCGCCTTTCCGTATTCTGTTACCTGACAGGCGTGATGAGTGTGATCAGACTGCAGCCGTCTATGGCAACATACGTGTCAATCCGCCATTGGTCTGATGAAGTGTGTATAAAACGGGGTTTTGGTGACTATTCACTTCCACCGTCCTTTTGCAAAAAGTCGTTTGAACGAAAGGAAATTTGTGATTTTCATCCTCCGTCAAACTCCGACCTTCTTTAACCCTCGTTTTTAAGGTAAAGATCATGGCTCCTCGTAAGGTTAGGTACCCTGTTTTTTCTGATATTGATATCAAAGAACTTCGGGTTAAATTCTCGATTCTAGCCCATTATTCGATTTGGAGGGGGGAGGATGACGTTCATTATTTCCTTCATGCAGAAATGAACATTCCTGCCAGCACCCTCCCTGTCAGTTACGCATTCCTGAAGTGCGGTTTGCGTTTTCCGTTACATCCATTTGTATCGGCCAAACTTTGAAAGATTCACTACCCGACCTATGCCATGTTCCCGGGTAGTTACGTGTATATAGTGACATTTATTTTATATTGTCATAAACAGAGTATAGCCCCGACTTTAGAACGTTTTTTCAATTTGTTCTTAGTCGTTTCCCGAAAGGGTAAGAAACTATTAGGGAACCATAGGTTATACTATATAGCAGTCTACGCTGCAGAATGCGCTATTGTCGATAAAGAGGACTCTCTTCATGAGTGGGAGTCATGTTATATATGGTTAACAGTCCCGAAGGAGGACTTGCTTAGGGTGTGGCCAATTATTATCCACCCACACATAGGTAGGTTGGACCGAACCTAGGGATCTTCCCCCTCCCGAAGCATGCCTTAAGCTTATAGATATACTTAGGGAGAATAGGTTGATAGAAATAGGGGTAGCGGGTAGGACCGGAGCCCCGGCCCCGAAGAGGATATTGTCAAGATCTGATTCGTCTGAAAGATCGGGTATGGAGTGAAACATAATTTGATTCATATATCCTGATCCATATGAAATTCTTTTTCAGGTTCTACGGAAACAATGTCTAGCTCCCGATTTAAGTGTATGGCCGCAATTTCGGCTCGTCCTACTGAGGACCATCGGGACACACTAGATACTGCTCAACCATTGGAGTATGCTACTTGGGGCACTCTGATCCCTTCAGATCATCATCGGCAAAATCCCATCCCGCGGGCTCCACTAGTGCGGGCACATTGACCCTTCGCTGCACAAGGGATTCCCCCACCGGTAAAGGGCCCGCTTTGCGGGTAATAGGAGTAGTGGAGGAGGTGATAACGGCCAAACTCTGCTCTATGAGCTTAACCAGTTTGTACATAATCGGGAAATGCTCCCTTATCAGTCTTAACGTAATAAACTTGTTGCTATAGGGAGCCATTCATGTTGAAAGAGTTCTCCCGATCTCGAATCTTGGAGAGAACGTCTCCCTACCACCAGTTCCCTTAGGTAAGGGGAAGAGGGTAGCCAAAGCTGAAGCCCCGAAGCAGCTAAAAAGGCTTAAGAAAGTTGGGGGAGCACCGGTCCCTGCCCCGAACAAGGGGATTGTGCTGAAGGACCCTACCTCGGGCCCTAAGCCAAACTACGATCTAGAGTTTGCCTTGGCTTTGATGGACAAGGTAAAGAATGGCAAGAAGATGGCGTCCTGGAGGGACGCTTTTTTGGAGGATTTCCGTCTATACTGAAAAAAGAACCCCGTGTTCAGCCAAACATGTCAGGGGAGGAGATGGTTGAGGCGTTCCTCGACCTCGCAACAATGGCACGTTTTACCTTTTGACACGCTAGGGGATTCAAGTTTCATGTTTACTCTTATGCAGATGTTGCGAAAGGGTTTTACGGCCACGGTCACTGTTCACAAGAAATGAAGTGACTCATCAGTCCCCCCCAAGCAGTCCAAGATCAACTTGCCCTGGCTAAGAGACAAGTTGAAATAAAGCAAGGAGAACTGGTATCGGTCAGGGAGGAGAGGGGCATACTTAATAACGAGTTTCTAGGAGCGGGGACACAAATATCCCTCCTAGAAACTCAAGTTTCTGAACTATATGGGAAATACAACACAGCTCAGACAGAAGCAGATTCCGCCAAGTCCCGGATCGTGGAGTTAGACGCCAAGGCACGGGAAATGGCTGAGGAAATGAACTAAGTCCAAGTTCAGGCCTAGGAGAAGAGAAATAAGTTGAACGAACTTCTCCTTCGGGCCCTGGAAGAAAAGATGAGCTTGGAAGAAGGTCTTGCTCAAGCCCGCGCCACTACGGAAAGTTCGGTTCGGGAAGCTCTTTTGGGATTTGCCCAATCCCCATTGTTATTTGCGTTAACAGATAACTTCCACGGGGCTTATACTGCTAAGTACCTGAGCAACATGCGGGACCAGGTTACTAAGCAGTTCAGGCTCTCACCTGATGATGAGAGGTGGAGGCAGATCGATCCTTTGGAAAATGATGGAGATTTCAGGGTGATTCCTTCCTTGGAGGAACCCGTTTTGGAGGACGATCCATTCTTCCCACTTTTCGAAGAGATGGAGAGGACAGTCAACCAAAGGTGGATGATCAGGAAGAAGAGCTGAAGCAGCTTGAGTTCCGGACCGAGCCGAAGGGACGAGAAGAGAAGGATAAAGAAGAGGAGTGGATAGACTAGAGATGTCTTTAAGTTTTGCACCCATGTTTCTTATTTCATTTTCCTTAATAAAATGATTAGTTCTTCCTTCTTCGGTTTCTCATTTCAGAGTCATAATAAGGTTAAATGAACTAAGTTCGGGTTTATTACAAGTGTTCAAGCTTGTTGGGTGTAAGCTTTTTCATTTCTTTGAATTTTCACTAAGTATAAAGTCGGGGTTATTCGATAGGCTTAAGCTCTTCGATCCTATTTTTTAACTTAGGTTGATATTTGACTAAGGTTAATAAGTTTGAATTCTCAGATGTACGTGAGGATCATTCTTATTCCGTCCTTGAGATCATGATAATGTTGAACGGCGTAGCCTCGATTCTTTATGAGTCACATGGCGAGCTTCGGCCGAGCCCCGGTTCTATATAAGTCATGCATCAGGCTTCGGCCAAGCCCCGGTTCTACATAAGTCCCAAGTCAAGCTTGAGCTTGCACTTTGACTGACTAATTCCGACCCGATTTTTTCTTCTTGTGGTAGAGTACAAGAGCGGAAGGGTCATTTCCGAATGGTGAGGACCGTCGAAGGGGATGTTTAGTTCGTAGTGAGTTCTTGGAATTATGCGATTCATCCTAAGCACTCAAAAAGCACATAAGCATCTCTCATGCCAGAGCAATCACTGCTACTTGAGAGCCTTACAGATGAACCACTCGGTCACCAGTCCACAACTGTCCAAAAAATCCGACTTCAGGATCGGTCAATCACCTAACTAGAAACAATTTATATTACGCTTGTTTGTATTCTGTCCATAATTGGAGAAACATATTTTTGGCTCGGAATAATCAAAGATTTACAAGAAGTACCGCCTTATATTCATGATGTTCCAAGTTTGGGGGATCTCATCACCATCTAGAGTTTCCAACTTGTAAGCCCCAGCTTCCAATTTCTTTAGAACTCGATAAGGTCCTTCCCAATTTCTATCCAGCTTTCCGACATTCCTCTGAACCCTTATATTTCAAAGGACGAGGCCGCCTTCAAAGAATTCCCTTAGTAGAACCCGTTTGTTATGGGCCCGCTCCATGGTTCGTTGATAAGAACACATACGTGAGTAAACGACATTTCTTTTCTCTTCAATTATCTCGAGGTCCAGCAATTTCCTTTCACCATTCATATGCTCATCATATTGAGTTATTCTAGGTGATCGGATGGCCACCTCCACCGGACCAACTGCTTCAGACCCATATACTAGTGAGAATGGGGATTCAAGGGTCGTGGAGCGAGGTGTAGTCCTATAGGCCCATAAAACCTCATAGATATGTTCGGGTCACCTTCCTCCCAAATCTTCCAACTTAGTTTTCAATCCCTTCAGGATCACTTTGTTAGACACCTCTATGAGTCCGTTGGTTTGGAGATGAGTCACTGATGAGAATTATTGGGTAATGCCCAACTTGGTATAGAAATCCCAAACGGCTTTTCCGCAAAATTGGAGCCCGTTGTCTAATATCAATGCATGTGGTACTCCAAAGTTACTCACGATGTTTCTCCATAAGAAGTGTTTCACAACTCGCTCTGAAATTATGGCCACAACCTCTGTCTCAATCCACTTGGTATAATACTCCACTACTACAATGCAGAATTTTCGTTGCCCTACTGATCGAGGGAACGGTCCCAAAATATCAATTCCCCATCTGTCAAACGGGCAGAGGAGTGGGGTCACCGATAGGGGAGCCCCGAGCTGTTGCGGGACCGGAGCATGATATTAACAGACAGCGCAACGTTTGGTATATTTCTTGGGATCTTCGAGCAACGTTGGCCAAAAGTACTCGGCTCTGATTTCGCGATGATATAAGGATCGAGCCCCAAAATGAATGTCACATATTCCTTCATGAACATAAATCATGACAGCTTCGGCATCAATGTGAGACAAACATCGCAAGAACGGTCCTTCGAAACTCTTCTTAAACAATTGCCCGTTGTTTAAGACATATCTTTTGGCTCGGAATTCAATCTTTCTGGCTTCTGATGTGTTCTCAGGAAGGTAGCCCTTAGTCATATATTTGATGAAAGGGTCTATCCATGTGGGTTCCCCGGGAGATTCAGTGGCATCAATGTATAAACCCTGAAGTTCATGGCATAAAGCCATGATTTAATCAATTGATTGTTCGATTATTGGTATCTCGACCGAAGGTCGGTCTTGAATGTGGACCGATACCGTGTCCGGTCCTATGTTTGGTATACTTGCGGCCAATCTGTCCAACACATCAGCAACCTTATTCTGTTCTCGCGGCACATGGTCAAGTGAAAACTCGTTGAACTTCTTAGATAATTCAAGGACTTTGACATGATACAACTTCATCATGGGCTCATGTATGTCGAATTTTCCCGCAAATTGTTCCACAAAAAACTTGGAATTTGAGAACATTCACACTTTAGCAACTCCCATCTTTTGGGCCAGGGTCATTCCTGATAATACGGCTTCATATTCCACCATGTCAATCCACGGAACATCGTCAGGGGCCCAAACATAGATGTCCACATGGATTCTTAGCAAGTGGACTAATTCATCTTCAAAAGATTCTATGGACCCAACGATTGACAATGATTCAAGTGATGATAAGAGGATCATCACATGGATCAGTGACCCCTTCCTGATCAGCAGCGGTGAAGGTGATGGCGTCAAAGTGCATATAAATCAACGGGTGTTATGATGAATCAAAGTATCCTCGGGTTTATATACATAAATTCATGAGTAGTGTACATTTTACAATTTACATTACTTGTTAATTAGTCGTTATCATTTATCATCTAATGATTTTTTTTGTTTTGCGAAAAAAACATATTTTTTGAACTCCATATGTTGTGCATACTATGAATTTTGTCATAAAGAATGTTTGCGACCCTAAAAATACCGAAAATAATTGCATTGTGTATGCTGAATGCAGTTGGATCAAGAAGGTTATGGAATCTATTGTCATGATTAGAAATTTCATTACAAAACACTCTATGAGGTTAGCCATTTTTAGGAAGTTCTCAAAGTTGCAAATGTTCCATATCGTTGATACTCGTTTTGTTTCATATGTTGTTATGATAAAACGTTTCAAGAAAATTGCATCATTCTTGAAAGCTATAGTTGTTGATGATAGATGGAATACATATCGAAATGATGATTTGGTTAAGGTGAGAATGATTAGAGAACAATTATTACATGAATTATTTTGGGAAAAGATTGATTATGTTATAGCATTTACGGAGCCTATGTGTACCATGATTCGAATGTTTGACACTGATTGCCCAAGTCTTCACATGATTTATCTCATGTGGCTTATGACCAAAGAAAAGGTGAAAGCTGTAATATATGCACATGTGAAGAAAAATCTTGATGAAAAATCCACTTTTTTGGATGTTGTCAATGAAATATTGTCAATGAAAAATCATAATTTGTTATGTTTTGTTATTATTTTTAGGCATCTCATCTTGTATTTCAGATGTGCAAGCTCGGAGTGGAAACATCAAAATCCAGGACTATTGCTTCCTCAATCTGATCCAGAAATATATCGTCTTAGAAAAGAGTGTTTGAAACGTATCTTCTCCAATGATCATATTAGATCAATAGTCAATACTGAATTTGCATCATTCTTAGCATGTACAAATGATTTCAATGATGATGACTCCAAACAAGAATGTGTTACTGTGGAAACTCTAGCTTGGTGGATTATGCACGGGGCACCAGCTCCACATCTTCAACATTTGACTGTCCGTTTACTTCGACGGTTTTCTCTTTATTTTTCTATTAATATTTATACAAATGATTTCAACTTTAGACTTTGCATTCATTTTGATAGATCTCTTCTTCATCATGTTGTAAAAGGAATTGGAGTTCCTACTCATTTATATACTCTGCTAAAAGAAATGCATTAGCTCCTACCCATGCTGAAGACCATGTATTTGTCCATACAAATCTTCGGCTACTTTCTAAAAAACCTAAAGAGTATATGAAGGGTGATTGCAAAATGTGGGACACAACTGGAGATGGCATTGATGCTATAAGTAAGATGTCATTGATAAAATTAGTCAATCTTTCTCTTGACGAGCCAGAATTGAACCCGAACTAGACGAAATAGAAGATAATCTAGTTAATGTTGATTTTGAAAGTAAATATTTTTTATAAACATTTTGATATGATCATTTTCAATTCTATTGCTAATATGTATGTTTAAATATTTGCTTATTTATCATTTCTCCACTCTTGATTAATAATTATTTATTTTAAATTATTAATTTTTATAGCCGCTTCGAAAATGTAATTCTTTTAGCATTAAAGCTTTGCCGTTTCCACTTCGCCAAAATCCTCGTATCCGTCCCCACGAGTTTTAACAGCATAGCTGATGCCCCGACCTCTAAATCATCGTCTTCGGCTCTGCCCACGGTTCTCTCGACCGTGTGGGCCTCTCTCATGCTCTAGTGGAGGTGACCTTCCGTCCTCCATTCGATCATAATAATTTCGGGGTTGCCCTCGATTGTCTCTAACCCGTGGCCTGTAACGATCGTCACCTTGATGGCCCCTTCGGGAAGATTCAGCTCTCTTGCCCTTATGATCATCCTAATTGGGTTTTTCTTTCATCATCGCCGCTACTGTCTCCTGCAGTAGCGGGCATTTCAGCGTTTGGTGATCGTGGTTATGGTGCAACTCACAATACACCCGTTTATTAGTTTGGGGGAGCATTCTTCTCATTCACAACCCCTACTTCTCGGGGCTGTCTCTTAGGCTACACAGCGCTATGATCACTTGCAGGCTCAGAATTCCCGCCAGGCTTCTTGTAGTTCAGTCACAACACTTCATCCACCTTAATATACTTGTTACTTTTCTGGATAAGCTTTCCTAGGGTGGATGAGGGACTCTTCACCAGACTGGTCGAAAGGCCACACGATTCTAGGACTTGCTGTAAAATATCAAACTTATCTCTGAGTTCTAGCTTGATACATCGGGCAGTTTTATTGAATTTCTCCATGAAGGACCGGAGACTCAACTTTGCCGGAATATATTTCAGCTGATATAGTTCCTACCTACTTCGGGGCGGTCCTACATTCGGCGCAAACTGCTTAGAGAAAACCAGAACAAACCCCCCATACGACTGTATGGATCGGGTTGGCATATTTTTGAACTAGGTTCGGGCATACGAGTGTGATGAGGGTTTCGGGGACCAGTACCCCAAACCTATATAGGCCAAAGCATATCAGGTCAATCCATAAGACAAGAAACGAACCTACGAGACCTAAGATCCTAAACTTGGCCCATTCGAAATAACCAACTCAAATGATTGCATGACTAATAAGGGCCCAAAAGCCCATTTAGCATGCGGGACCGAAGGTTATAGCTGAGCAACGCTCCTCGCTTCGGAGACTGATCTCATGGATCTGTCCCAACTTCTTCAGCTGACTTTGGGTATGCACACATTGTCCACGCTTCGGGCCTATTCACGTTGTCTGCACTTCAGGCTCATCCACGTTTTCTGTCAAGAGAAAACGACTTTGTCAGATGTGATTATAGAGTGTTTTCCATGCACGTTTCTCCTCTATAAATACAAAGATTGAAGACAAGTTCGAGATAACCTTTTGGATGCGCGAAATAGGCTGTTACTCTACCATTTTCACTCCTCGCGCTTTCTTATTGTCTTAGTCATTTTCATAAATCTTCTTTGTTTGTATTATGAACTGTTTGATTAATATATCGGTTAAGAGCCTTTCTAGCTCTTAATCAGGTGATTTTTTCCTGTTCTCGATGGGTTTTTCCACGATAAATCGATGTGCGCGTTGCTTGCTTTCATTTCATAATCACTCTCCCAATCCAAGTAAATTAAAACCAAGTTCAATTTATTACAAATCGGACGACTGTTGATACCCCTGGTCTTTTGACTACAATACCTCTTATTCACCAACTCTTTTCTGTGTTGCCTAACTCTTCTTTACAAACAAATCATTCATCACTCACTTAACCAATTCAAACAATGGCCAAGATCACTCTCTTAATCACCATGCTTTTCGCATGGGGCTTCATTAAAAGTCTACCTCTGCAAGTTCCAGTAGAGCTTGAACAAAGCATAAAGAGGGAAATGTTTACCTCAAGGACTCAGAATCTCGAGAAATTTGCCTTCATAGTGAACTCCAAGGTTGGTAGAGCTGGTGCTCGAGGCGGAGGCGCAAGCATCGCCCGCTCAGGCCCGGGTAGAAAAAGCTCAACAGTGTCATGCAACCCTGGATTGTTTACCTCGGCCATTGTAGTGGCTATATGCTTTCTCCAAACCAGTTTACTCTGATATCTTCTTGGAAGGTGACCAAAGTTGGAGTCCTTTTACCAGCAAGTTATTTTCCCAATAATACATAATAAAAACATAATACTCACCATCCAAAAGCATATTTTTGGCATATTTTCCCAAGAACAAAATGAAAAGATAAGATGTATAATGGTAAATCCAAGCACAGAAGGAAATATAGAAAATAAAGCTTCTTTTTGTGACTGAAATTACAAGAGACATATCTCGTTCTTCATCCGTTTTTTCTTGAAGATCCTGATGAAAGTCTCTCGCTTCGAGCACGATCTGCTTTCTCCATGTAATCTTGATGAGATAGATGCTTCGTCCCTTCAATAAAAAAGGATCACTATTTTTAGTTTATGCATAGATTTAAGCAGTAAATCTCCTATTCAAATAAATAACAAATGGGATGAGTCCTATTGATCTTAACATGACAATGTGTAACAAGCATGCATAAACTCGTAGAACATGTCAACACCCATTTTCACTTAATCGATCTCAATAATGAAGTCAAAATATCAAATCCTTCTTATTAAATATCATCACAAACGTGAGAGATATTGAAAGAAACACGCACAATTAAGCATTTTTTCAGGAAGAGGAATAAAAGAAACCAGTTAATCGATGTTCCTTGCAAACAAAACACTAGAAGAACCACAAAAACAGCATCGCCTAATCATTCTAACAAAAATAACGACAAAGAAAACAACCTCGATTCATTAAGTACCAAGGCACAGCAATAACGGCACCAATTATGGCTATTCCTGCAGCAACGTGCTTCTTGTCGCCGCTATAGAGATAGTATTCCAATTTAGCCCTAAATCCTCCACCGTTAAAAGAGGCCGTTCCCGCGCCGGATCCATTGACGGTCTTCTTCGTTTCGCTGCTCATCTTACTCCACTTCGCAAATCTTGAGGTTCCTCAAACTTTGAATCATTTCACTTCCGACGACGATTGGAATGAAGTTCATCAGCCCAATTATTTAACAAAGGCCCACCAACAGGGTTCAGTGGGTATGCCATCAACGAGTTTTTTGATGGATTATCAATATTAGAGGTTTAAAAAAAAATTAAATCACTGAAATTTTTTTTTAATTAATAACAGTGATACACATCGTTTCAACAAAATAACAGTGATAGATGTGTGAGTAGTCTGGTTTTTGTAACACAAAAAACAGGGCTATCCTTTTTTTATTTTTTTAAGCGTAGCCCGGTTTCTGTCAAACGGAAATCGGGTTGGTTTTTTAAATTTTTTTTTTTAAATAAAAAAAAAATCTGTTAAACGGAAACCGGGCTGGATTTTTTAGGGTTAAACGGAAATGGAACATACCCTTCAATTACGTCCTGTCACCCGTCCATCACTGCTATATACGTGATAGCGATTGGCCCATTGACAAAACCGAACTGTACAGTAACTGACACTGTTACTGTATAGTTTCGCCCATTGTTGATGGCAGGGCAAAACTGTACAGTAACAGTGTCAGTTACTGTACAGTTCGGTTTTGTCACTGGGTCAATCGCTATCACGTATATAGCAGTGATGGATGGGTGACGAGACATAATTGAAGGGCAGCTCGGTTTCTATAATTATAGAAACCGAGCTGCATATATTTTTTTTAAAAAAAAAAACCGGGCCCGGTTGCATGTGGTTGAGAATAATATGGCTGAAAATATGTGGCTGAAAAAACCCGACTCCTTTTTTATATTTAAACGTGGCTGAAAACATGTGGTTCTAATTTTTGATTGGTCCTGATGTCGGGTTTATATTGTCTATAAATAACCTAGTGTGTTTATATTTCTTATTCACTAACAATTTTTGATCTTATATTTTGTTGAGATTTTATTGTATCTTAGTGAGTTTCTGATTTTTTATTCGAATGGATCAAACGATTGGAAGTTTTAATTCTTCATGGGAATATTTTCCCGATTACGCCGAAGGCGAGGAGCATTCTTACAGAAGACAAAATTCGATTCATCCCGGTAAGTAAAATGTTTAAATATTTGAAAAGTTGATTGTTTAACATTTTATATTAAATATAGGTATGAATTTTGACTTGAACGTTCTATACAATCCACAAATGAAAAATATAACATTTAATGAATATGGAAAAAGTAGTCGGGATAACTCCAATGTTCGCGAGTTGGCTTGGAACACTAATTATGATTACGAACGTCGGGATACAAATATGATCCATCAAACACCTACAATGAGTAAGCATTGAATAATTGATAGATTATTAGTATAACAGTACTGCATTTACATTTTTATAACATTTTTATTTTTATTTAAAAATTTAAGAATATTCATACTATTTAGGTAAATATTGTTTAACATTACAAATTTTGGGTTATTAATTTTTTAAAATTTGAATTTCAATATTTTGAAATTGAAATATTTTTAACGTGGTTGAAAATTTTAACTTTGAATAATTAATTAGATATTGTTTTGTTTATTTATTAATATATTTAAATTTTTAACAATTTACTAAAATTGTTATGTGTATTATTTATTTTTGAATATGCATATTATTTTTTAAATACAATTTAAAAATTTATGTATTTGATATAATAATTATGTAATTTTGAAATATATAGGGTTATTTAGGTTAATAATGTTTTAAAATATAAATTTTACAATTGGTGTATTTGATACAATAATTACTTACTTTTTTAGTATGTATTATTTGAATTACTTTTTGATATTTTTTAAAATGTTTATTTCATTTATATATTTTTGGATTATTTATGTTAATGATGTTTTAAATACACATTTCAAAAGATTGTGTATTGGATAAAAGTATTAGTCAAATTTTAAGTATTAATTAATTGAATTTTTTTTGTTAAATATTTTTATTTAAATATTTATTCATATTATTTAGGTGTTAGATCCCCAATGGGTTCGACCGAAGACGATGATGACTCAGATTCTGATGTGGAACTCACACCAAATGACTATTCGACGTCTGAGTACGATGATGGTGATGTTTAAATTGATGATGAGGAAGTACAAGTGACACGACATGTGAGTGGTAGTATGCGAGTTGAAGGGACCAGTGCCGTGGACGTTTGTGCTTCATCACGAGATTTGTATCATTCGGATTTCCCGCAGGTTGGAGTCCAGCCTACTGTATCGGGTCTCTATGAACCACCACCAAATAATGTATACGAAGCTAGATTTTTTGGTGGTGCGGAACACCAACATTGGGCATCGAGGCAATCTCATATTCCTCATTCGTTGAGTGCTTCTTTTTTTACGGCGGAGGCGGAACCAGTATGGGCGGATTCGTATGACATACCATCAATGCCTAGTTATTATGATCCCGACACTCTTACCCTATCTGTTGGTTTTTGTTTTAAGACTAAAGCTGAACTGAAGGATGTTGTGACGAAGTTCTCTGTGAAGATAACGAAACGAGAGTTTGTGGTACATCGGAGTAGCCGTACAGACTACGATGTTCGTTGTCGTTCTGCTCCAGATCAATGTCCTTGAGAATTCGTGCTGGATATCGTTCTAATGATCGTGAATGGGCAATAACCTCGTTCATAAACAACCACACTTGCATCGATAGAAGACGAATGGTGCTTTATCACATAAACATGAAAAAAGATTGGATTGCAAGGCAACTCGTTCCAGCGGTGTCAGCCAACCCTAAATTCAAGCCGGCTGATACCCAATCAAACATCAATGCGCAGTGGGGCTTCCAAATACATTATCAGAAAGCATGGTCAAGTGTCAAAAGGGCTATTGAGAAAGTTTATGGTTCATGGGATTCATCGACCATGGATCTTCCATGTTACTTACAGGAAGTTCGAGATCAGAACTCCGGTACAATTGTTGAGTGGCGACATACGTTTAACTGTAACGATCAACGACTTTTGCATTTTGTGTTTTGGTCTTTTGGTCCATGTATCGATGGTTTCCGGTACTGCCGCCCGGTTATATCGGTTGACGGGACACACTTATACGGGAGGTACAAATATAAACTACTAATTGCTGTGACAGTAGATGGAATGAGACATGTATTGCCACTTGCATTTGGGATTGTCGATGAAGAGAGTGGTGAGGCTATAAGTTGGTTCTTGAAATTAGTTCAAGAGCATGTGATACGTGGGAGACAAGACATTTGTTTATTAACTGATCGGGGGGCTGGATTCCTTGCGGCTATGCAACG
Organism: Utricularia reniformis; assembly: GCA_009725065.1. Classification (NCBI taxonomy): domain Eukaryota; kingdom Viridiplantae; phylum Streptophyta; class Magnoliopsida; order Lamiales; family Lentibulariaceae; genus Utricularia; species Utricularia reniformis. The sequence continues at coordinate 105,346 of RWGZ01001277.1, read as the reverse complement.
TCTTCCAGGATTTCAACTGCCTTTTGTGTTTCATCGATTCTGCCTCCGACATGTTCGCAACAACATGCTCGAGAAATTCAAAGATAGAGGTCTTAAAGCCATGTGTTGGGCAGCAGGTAGTGCGCACTCCATCATCGAGTTCGATAGGATGATGGAGACAATTAAAAGGCATAACGTCGGTGCGTTCAATTATTTGAACGCGATTCCAAAGGAAAAATGGACACTAGCTCATGACGGGGGAAAAATGTTCTTCTAGTCGTAGTTTGGAATATTTTTAGGGTAAAATTTTCTTCATACTGTTAATTTTTGTCATAGGTACGGAATGCTGACAACAAATGTTTCTGAGTGTATAAATGCCGTATTCAAAGATGCACGTAATCTCCCATTAACATGCATTGCGAAGGTACTTAATTTTAACACATGTCGCACATTACTATTCGTGTTATTCTAATTTCATTTTTCAACTATTTCAAGTCATTTTCGAAAAATGCAAATCATATTTCGAGAGGTACTCCCATGAGGCTATACACCTTCGTGCACGGGGATTCACTTGGTCCGAAAAAACAACAACAATCTTCAACAACGCTAAAAAAGATGGAGCTGGATTCAGCGCCGAGAAGTACGATAGACGTAGAATGATAGCTTCGATTACGTCTCGTGGACGTAGCATTGATGATGTTACCACTCACATTGTGGACATCTCTGCAATGGAATGTTCATGTGGGACATGGACAATATTACGGATCTCTTGTTCTCATGCACAAGTGGTATATTTTCTAAAGTTACACTTATATTTGGATTAAATTATCATATCAAACTAATTTAGTATTTTTGTAGGCGTGTAGCATTTTTAACAGAGACTCAAGCCACTACGTGGATCAAACATATAGAGTCGATAGCATTGAAAATGCATACATGTCACAATTTAATCCGACTCGTGACCCAGTTTACTGGGCGCCAGCTCCATTCCCGTTATATGTAGATGAAGGTCGGCGACGGCATCGTCGACGTGGGCGACAACGAACAACTCGTTTCCCGAGTCAAATTGATCGAGGGCAACGACGACCCCTAGCGTCATCGAATAGAGCCTCTACAAGTGAACAAAGACAACGTAGTCCTTCTAGGCATGTTAATGAGACTAGAGTTGTTCACCATGGAATAGAAATCGAACAACCGCAACAACCTCGTTGATCTGTCTGGAAAAGAATGATACAAAACTTTGTTCCACATAGAAATTCTCATTCCTGACTTGTGTAATACAAATTTCATTGTTTCTTCTTATAAACATTAACTAAATAAAAGTTTAAACATTAAATAAATTAAATTTCAAACATTTATAAATAAGTGGGACGGCAAAATTCAAACATTAAATAAATAAAATTCAAACACTTATAAATAGGGATGTGATAAATAGTTATATGATAATTCCCCTATTTCTTCTTTCACTTGCCGCAAAATTTCAACATCGCTGCTTGGCACTGAGACGACATTAGACGTAGATGTCGACCCCTGTCCCCCACGAACACGTGGGGTGGAAGTGCGGCGTCGCCTTGCCGTCGAGGTCGAAGGCTTCGACTTCCCAATTCTTTCTGCAAATGAGCAACGAGTTTTTCAAATTCCTCGACCTTTTTTTGCAGCCAATCGATTTCCCGGCCAATCATTTCATCGTCATCACCCTGAGATCTGTTGAATTGACCCTACAACGTATAATATCAAAAGTTAATTATAAGCACTTTATTAATAAAATACTTAAAAGTTACCTTCAACAATTCATTTTCGTTCCGAAGCAGTTCCAACTATGTAGTTAACTCAGCATTGCAAACTACACCTTCTACTAATTGACTTTCCAACTTCTGATTCTCTTCCTTCAACTCATTATTATCCACTCGCATAGCAACTATGATTGCATCATAATTTCCGAGTCTTTCAAGTAGTCGGTGGATCTCAGCACCACGTGAATCAGAATCCTCAGGCATGGAGAATTCTCCTTCTGGCCAATCAGGTAGCGATGCCGCAGTATCTGTATCAGGCTAATGCGATTGACCAACATCCTGACCCGCGGCTGCAGCTTCAAATTGTCTAGCCTCCCATCGATTTTCACGTGGATTCGCGTGCCAGAAATGTGCGGGTGCATTATACAATCGCCGAGTACCTTTAAAACATTGAAACAATAAACATTTAATTAAAATTTAACCAAAATATAAAATATTATTACCTCTTTGCAAAATAGGATGCATAGTTACATCTTCAACTCTATAACTCTTCGCCCCGATCTGCACTTGAAGTGCTAATTTCTCAGTTTTGGAGAGGGGATGAACTCCTTCAGGTTTTCCGACCCTTGGAACGCGCTGCAGTAGTGCCGGGAACCCCAAACCTCATTCGTTGGCAGCGTCACCCAAACAAAGTTTTCGTACCATTTTCCGAGAGTGTCTCGGAACTTGGTCATGAACTTCACCTTACCTATGAAGTAATACCTGTCAGCATGACTTTTGACTTTTTTGCAACTACAAACTGCAAAAAAGTCGGATAGCGTCGGAATGCGATTGTCTTCTTCGCAAAACTTCAAAAATCCATGAATCATGACAATGTTTTGCGGGGCTAGAGCACTGAGTGGTAGATTCACACACTGCAGTAAATCTTCAATAAAGCCGTGAATCGGAAAACGAAGACCACAGTGAAAATGTTCCTCCGCAACGCTGATCGAGTTAGCTCCAACTCGTGGCGGTGGAAAGTCATATATCATTTCTCCCTCGACTGCGTTTGTAATGATGTATTCATCGGGAACACTGTATTTTATCCTAAGATGCTGAAAATAATATGTCATTTACTTAAAAAAATTAACAATCGAATTTAATAATCATATTGTTATAAAGTAGTTAACATATAAAAATACACAAATATATACAAATACAAATACTCATAAAAGAAAATAAAATTGAAAAAATTTTATTTTCTAAATTAAATCAATGATAATCCAAATATTACTAATATATATTCATCTTAAATCTAAGATAAACTAACGAAATTGAACTTTTAATGTGCACATGAAAAAAAAAACTAAATAATACATTTTAAAAATTAAGAAAATAAAACTTATAAGATTGAATAAGGAAATAAATAACATAAGGAAGTTAAAATTAGAATTATCTCGTCAAATTTGAATTCGGCAATATTAGGAAAATTAACTATGTACCTAAATTTTTGCAATTAAGTAACAAATTATAATTAAATTTAGGAAAAAATTAACAAAAATTTAACAAAAATCCAACGTAAATTCTCATCCCAATAAACTGCTATTCTCATCCCAAACTTAGGAATTTTCGTAAACCTAATGGCCAATTTCGGTGCCAAATCGGTGCCAAAATACCCACAAAAATCGCACGTTTTAACAAGTATGAGTACCAAAATTAAAATATTTGTAAATTACCTTGAATTGGAGGCAAGAAAATGCGAAAATTGCAAAATCGGAAGGAACAAACTTTTGTTCGAAAATTCGGTAGAGATCGAAAATCAACACTGCAATTGAAAAATAAATCGTTAAAATTGAACAAGAATGATGCCCAAAACAAGAATAATTGTAACTTACATTCGATTCGGGCCAACAGCAGAGCAAAAAAAGCAATTAAGTAGAAGAAGAACCGCGGTTTCTGTGAATGAAAACGAAACCAGAGCAGGTTATTTAAAAAATATAGCCCAGTTTCTGCAATAAGAGAAACCGGGCTATTTTTTTTAATTAAAAAAAATTATAACGTATTTTTTTTAATTAAAAAATTTTTAAGCGTAGCCCGGTTTCCGTTTAACAGAAACCGGGCTCTATTTTAAAAAAATAAATTAAAAAATCCAGCCCGATTTCTGTTTAACAGATTTTTTTTATTTAAAAAAAAAAATTAAAAAACCAGCCCGGTTTCCGTTTAACAGAAACCGGGCTACGCTTAAAAAAATAAAAAAAAGGGTAGCCCGGTTTCTCGTGTTACAGAAATCGGGTTACTCACACGTTCATCACTGCTATTTTGTTGAAACGACCGATATCACTGTTATTAATTAAAAAAAAAATTCAGTGATTTATTTTTTTTACACCTCTGACACTGATAAGTCCATCAAAAAACTCTATCAACAATCATGTCAATTATAATTTTTATAATCCATTCAACATTGAATCATTAATCTCTTTTATTGGTTAATTAATATGATTGGATCGATTCATAATGTTTTAAAAAATATATATACTTAAAATATTAATATTATACTTATTAATTAAATTTTAAAACCCTATTTTTTTGGGAAATGAGCTAAAATCCTATTTTTTTTAAATTTTAGCATATGTGCCAATATTAAGCTATAATTGGTCAAATCTCTTTTGATCTATTTTTAGCATTTAGGCCGGGTCCAACCCGACTTTATGTTAATGTGATCGGTTCCAAAATGAGATGATTTTTCAAAGTAGATCGATCAATTTGAACTGATTCCAAAAACTATGATGTCAATGTCATACTGTGATTAGAACAGAAAATGAAATATAATATCAAATTAAAAACTTTAAAATAAAATAGAATAGAAAATAGTCTATTCTGCAAAGCACATTGAATATTAGATATCAATTTGGTATATTATATTGAAATATCGAATATCAAATTTCTACAAAATTGACTATCGATTTCACTTTTATAATATTTCGATATAACCAAAATACATGTTGCCTTGTTAATACTATTATGCTATAATTATTACTTTATATTTCATCACGATTAAGGGTGGAAAAAAATTTATGATTGATAGTATCTTAAATCTAGTTCACATTAACTTTATTAAAAAATCAAACATTGACCAAGTATCTTATGATATAATACAAGATTCAGTTCTATTAGTTTATATTCCATTATAATATGTCATTATCGAATAAAACTACTATATTCATGTTTAAATTTTGGTATATTATAAATATCGAATATTAATTCCACATATCAAATTCAAACTGAATTTCAAAATTATACAAATTAAATACCAAATCAAATAGCAAAGATCGACAAAACTTTCGGATGTGAGCCAAGCCAAAGCCAAACATGAACCATTCTTCTAAACACAATTAATACAAAAGGAAGCATGAAAAATAAGCTATTTTGTACAATTCCTTTGCTTCCTTCTTGTCTTGTGAGAAGATCTCAACGGCGGGGGTGGCGAGAACTGGCATGGCGTCGCTAAAAGCCCCATTTCACCATTTAGAATCCTTAGAACATTACCAATATCCGGCCTCAAATCCGGCATCTTCTGCAAACATGAAAGAGCCAACTTTATACATAAACTTGCTTCTTCTTTGTTATACTCATTTCTTAATCTTTTATCAACTAACTCAAGTATATTCCCAGAATGAGCTAATCTCTTTGTCCAGCTTATCAAGTTTGCTTTCTCGAACTTCATCGGAGATGATAACATTTGCAGAGGCCTTCTACCGGAGATTGTAACGAGAATCAGGACACCTAAGCTGTAAATATCAGCTTTCTCAATTAAGTAGTTGTGTTCACTGTATTCTGGAGCAACATAGCAAAATGTTCCTCTTACGCTTGTTGTGCTGCTTAAATCACGACTTAAAATGTCACCGCTCCATGAAGGAGATGGCTTCTCAACACTGAATCCTCTCCTGAAACTGAATTCAAAGTTGTCTTCATCTTGTTTTGAAGCTTTTATTCTATTCATTGTGAAGCATTTTCCCAACCCGAAATGTGGGATTATGATCCGTTTATTTCGCCATGATCGAAACTTATTATTCACTTTCTTGTTAGTGTCTTTGAGCTGTTGCTCCTCATTCCACCATTCTACCATAGTTCTATGCTTCTTAACTTGTGTGTTTTGAGTTCCTTTCTCAGCTTCACATTTCAGTTCTTGTATTTGATTCTCAATCATTTCGTGGAGAGATTCATCCATGTTCGTCTTCTCGAGATTCTCCGTCCCTTTTTCGACATCCCAATCGGGAATCTCAGACGGGTAAATCTGGTTCCGAATCCACCCCATAACATAATCTTTGCTGCACAATTCACCACTCTCATCTTGCTTCCACCACCAGCTCTCTTGCTCTCTGCTCCCTAAATCTACATCAAAAGCCATAGATTTGTTCACAAAACCACAACTCTCAGTAGCTGAAACCGAAAGCTCATTTCCATCAAAATCAAGCTTTTTCATTACTTGTGACATAGTTTCATTATAAATTCCACAGCTACTTGTCTTAGTGGATGTTGAGCCTTGCAACTCGACCTTGTCCTCTGGTGTTTTCCCCAAATTTTGACTGAACAAATTAGCCATAGATTCATTCTCAACCTTCAATCTAGACAACCCAAAATCAGAAATTTTAGCCCTGAACTCTGAATCCAACAAAATATTGCTCGGCTTCACGTCCCCATGAATCACAGGAGGATTACATTCAAGATGCAAGAAAAACAATGCTTTAACTACATCAAGAATTATAGAAAATCTCATGCTCCAACTCAATATCAAATCATTACTTTCATCATCAGTTTCAAATATCAATAACTCTTGTAAACTTCTGTTAGGCATATATTCATACACTAAGAGCCTCTTTCTTTCCTCAACACAAAAACCCAACAATGGAATAACATAACGACAAGGTTTCAACCCACCAAGAATCCTCACTTCGTTCTGAAACTCATACTCACCTTGAAAACAAACCGGGTCAAGAACCTTCACAGCAACCAATTTCCCATCTTTAAGAACGCCTTTGAATACAGAGCCAGAACCCCCTTTCCCTATAGAATTCGAGGCGCTGAAATTATGAGTAGCGTACTTAAGCTCCTTGAAACTGAATCTACGAAGGTTCTTCAACGGCGATGGCGCATCAAATGGAGTAGTCCGCGATCCCCTGCAATAAATTTTCCATAAACAATACAAAAAATACACGATCGCGGTAATAATAATCACTGACGCTGTGATTATCATTGCAAGAATCATAATGCTTGGAAATGGCTGTCCAGAATCCATTTTTCTATTCTCCCATGAACCAGATAGATGAAAGATGGTTATGAACGTGGGTACTTCAACTTAACGTCCACCCGATCTTGGACCACTCTGGAGTCGCTTTGAATTCAGTCAACAAGAACGAAAACTACACGATCATGGGGATTCTATAAAGATCATCGTTATTCCAAGTATTCTGTTGGGTGATTAAGAACAAAAGGAAATAACGATTGCACGAAAGAAGCTTTTTTGACTAAACCCATTTTCATCACAACTCTCAAGGGATAAAGAAACTACACATGTGCAATGCAGGGGGGGGTTTTTGAGGTGGTGGGCCAAAAGATTACAAGTGACATTTTATATAATAATGTATTTATGGGCTAAAATCGCTATAAAATACATTTATTTCTTTGATTTTATAATCACACTAGTTAATTTTTTGCATCAAAAATAAAATATATTATAACTCAAATGGTGAATCATTATTTTTAAATTTTATTGTTATTCTTATGCAATAGAATTATCGATTGGCATAATAGTAACTTTTAAGCAATGTGATCATAGCATTGTAATTTTGTTATTAATATATCAAAAAAATTCATAATAAATTGTGATTTTCGTATTATTATATTTTTATTTGATTGTTTTTCGATAATGAGATCATCACTAAAATCTTCCGAATCATTATAATTTTGTTAAATGTTATACCAAAAAATTTCAATATAATTTTATTGTAAGAGATTAAGTTAGTATTATTTTGTATCTAAATATTGGGTTTGTTTGGTACTCAAATTAAAACTGCGGTGAGATGCGATACGATATCCAGATCGTGATTTTCTTATGTTAAACAAAACATAAACTTAATTGTGATGTGATAATCGTTAAAAAATCACGATATCATCACAGCTGTTAAAACTAGCTGTGGTCTCATAGTAATTTTGAAAAAGACTAATTTACCCTTAATTCTATTAATTATAATATAATTATATTTATTATTTTATATATATATAGGTATATTAGTATTTTTACGTAAATCGCGATCATAATATCACAATTTTCCCAAACATATTTAAAAATTTACAATTATCATATTTCACCGCATCTTACCACACCACAATTTTAAAAAGATATATGAAACAAACTCAATTCACTTGTTTATTTTTAAAGTTGCATGGGATAAAAAGAGTGGGCCAACTTAAAGTTGTGATTTATCATCATTGCATGTGACGCTCTTTTTAAAGTGTTCAATTCCAGCTAATGTTTTTTTATCATTCAACAAATATTACCAACTTTAGTTGGATAATCAATTAAGTAAAAAAAGTTATTGGTTGAACTACAATACTTCTTACAATCACATTAACTCATTAACATTTTAAAGATGAATCTAGAAATATATATATATATATATAATATTTTTAATTAAGGGTGTCACTGTCAATTGATTGGATACACATTAAAAATGACTAATCCGTTTGGAATTTACATGTGCATATATAATTCAAATAATTTAAATAATTATATGATCATTTTACTTAGCCAATTGCCTAGCTTATTTGTTAAGCAATTAAATTTTAAACAATATGATTTTAGTCAGTTAGAAGGGAAAAATATTCATGCTAAATGTAATGTAGAAAAATAATGACACAAGTAATTTGATGAAAATTTCCTATACCTCATATAACAGATATTAGACATTCATTAATTGATTGTACTAATAAATAAATTGTTACAAGACCACAGTCATTTAATTAAGAAAGATAAAGAATTTATTTTATAAAAAATAAGTAAACATGATATTCCTTTAATTTTGTAGAATTTGAGGTATACATGATATATACAATTATTCAAATATTACAACTGAAGTGATGTTATAAATATGTTCAATAAAGATAGTTGTAAACTTATTATATGTATTTGATTTAACTCATTTAAATTATACTTACTTTAATTATATTAACTTTATTAAAAGAATATTTTCATAAAACAATAATAATTAATAAAATTTGGACACGCGGGTTACCAAATGATGAAGGAAGAATTTGGTCAGATTAATTGGTAAGCTTATTGTATTTCATGTATTATACTATTATTTGAATGATGGTCAAGGAAGGACTTTTGAGCTACACATGATTTGCTAAATATGATTTTTTATTAAATGATGTTATGTTAAAACATTGTATTCAATTTTAGGGGTTGAACAACATATTTATTATATATGTATATTTTGAGACGTGATAAATCTTGCGCACGTAAACATTAATACTAATTATAAAGAACATCATTCAAGAAAGTTTTGCATGAAATATATTTACATGCATCCATTAATAGTGCTATAGTGATGTTAAAATAGCATAGGTAAAGAATTATTTTATAAAATAAAAAGTGTTTTCTCACGGTAGGCATAAAATACAACTTATCTTTAACTATTGATTAAAAAGCAAAGTTAAGCCACTAAGGCTTTGTGTAACGGCGGACAAGACCGTATGGAAATACGGTCTTATCCGTCATTCTCTCCGCCACGTGGACGCTCATACTTCCACAGAAAAATACTTTCCGCGGATAAGGGTTTGAACGCGCTCTTGTCCGTGGAAATATTGTTCATATGTTTTTTTTTAAAAAAATTATTTAAAATATAACTTTTAATAATTTAATAATAAAGATATTAATATAAATATTTATAATTTTATTTTGATAATATAAATATATAATTTTAGGTCACATTAGACCGTTTCGAAATCGAAAATTTAAAAAGTGTACGAAGTAATAAAATATAATCATGCAACGATATTATTTTTAAAAAATAATGTTTTATCATCGAGAACATTGAAATTTAAAATATTAAAATTAAAACGTAATATTTATTGATAAATTGAATAGTAAATAAATAAATGTTATGAAATAGAAAGATAAAATTATATTTGAAGAGATGAGATGATGTGGATGAAAGAGAAATTAAAAATGATGTGAATGAATGATAATTTTTAGAAGTAGAAAGAGAATATGACGTGGATGTGAGATAATGATGATGTGTAGAGAGATTTATACGGTGGAAATAGATTTGGGCGCGATAAGGTTACAGGTAAACTAACATAACTAAGAATGTCAGAAACGATGAGAGACCAAAAGGGAAGAAATAACGTGAAAAACATTGTCGAATATCAAGTGTCACTACTATCTCTTGAAGGCTTGGAAAATCTCCTTGTTGCTGGGGCTAGTTAGTTCTGTAGGTTGAAAGATGATTTTTCATATACTCTCCTATTTATAGATGACGATTGAATCCATGAAGTCATACCAGCATTTTCAATTCGTACAAATCGCAACTGGTACAAATGATTTTTTTTTCATTGGTATATCAATTATACATGATTATAACGGTATATCTATCACGATCGTATTTACATATATATAGGATCACATACATAAAAGTTATATTTTGACTAAATCAAAACTACATATTTACAACATAACACACACCACTTGTGCAAAACTAAGTGCATTGTCCTTAGAACGTTCAAGGATACACCCCCAAATAACGATCTGAAAATATAGTTGGGACATGAGCTGTGAGGACCCGTATTTCCGAAAGGTAATGAGACCGATAAGTAAAACGGAGTGTCGGATGATGAAGGCTAACATTGCAAGGGATCATGGGAAAGGGGAATTTATTTTCCATATATGTAATCACCAAGATATTATGTATCTTATTCCATATATTTCGTTGGTCAATTAAAGAAAGAATATTTTCCCTTCGACAACCCCGAATCTTGATCCAAGTCTAATCCTACCGCTATCAAATAAACTCATAACAATTGTCCGATTGATATCTTTTATCAGTTGACGAAACCGATTAAGCCGATCATCATCACTGTTTCATGTTAGGTTTTTCCGGATCGGCCTTACACGCCGATTGACATTAGCCATTTGACTATCACACGACATTCATTCTCAATACAAAGTGTCAAGGATCCCAATAGAACCATAATGTTAACCGTGCCACATGGAGTAGAGACTTGATGGGGATCCCACTAGATGTTCATAACTAGGGTTAACCTAATTCAAAGTGGACAATATCATGCTTGTTTAAGTTTAGACTCGGGATAAGTGGACGCACCAATTTGACTTGTGCTAATACACATGAGTCACAAGGAAAGACATGCCCCAAGATTCTCGGGGAAGGTAGACACACCAACCCGACACCGTGCTACTACACATAAGTCAAAGGAAAGACATTCCTGAGTGATAGGTAAAACGGAGAGAAAGTTAAGTAACAATACAAGAGAAAGGTGGAACAAAGTAGGGTCAAATGAGATAGCGCTCGGTTCATGCCCAAGTCAGGGTGACATTAATGGCTTGTCGAGATACAACCGAAAGGTAAGAGGATGTCTAGGGCGAGACATGATACCGATTATGTAAAACGAGCTTGCAAAAGTTAGAGTAAACAACACATGAAAAAGAACAAGAATAAAACATTAGTTTTAAATGATTTTCTTATGTCATTTCAAATGTTTTCACAAGAAGTTTATATTATTAGTTTATATGACTTACATATCTTGTGGGTGAAAATGAAAGTTGAGCGAGGGAAGGAGAGTGGTCGTCGGTTGGTCCCAAAGTCTAGGAGTCGACACCCTTTTGCGTCTTAGGAAATCATATTATCTATTTCGTTTTAAAAATGAGACTTTGTTTGGGCGGCTTCTGATCAAATATTAAGTTATTTTTTTAATTTAATGTTTCTTTTATTATGATGTGTGAGCTGAGCTGTTTTGCACCCACAATTGGAACATAGTCCTTATCCGACTAGACCCAATTACAAGGATTCATACAAGTCCACCCAAATGTATCTACATAAAATTCAATCCATTCCTCAAATGCACCTAATTCATTCCATTTATGGCATCACCGTGCACCGCAACCCCAAAATCACTTTGGGGTCCTGCAAAGCCATAGTGGTCTCCCTATTGGGAGGAAAAATGTTTGTGTATATGAATATGGACTCTCCAAAAGCCAAAATATGATTATACTTAAATCTAAGTGTCTTTAGCAATTCATAAAATCCCCAATGAATCAACATATGCTATTATTCGATTATCCTAATAATCGAGTTTAGTTAAATAATAATTTTTATGTTTAAATCCATGACGACACCTAGTTCTCCACATAGAATTCCACGATTGGGTTATTGATTCTAACAATATAGCAAAGTCATGTTTGAGGTATTCGTATTCCAACCTTTGAATTCCAATATTATGGTATTGAAGCCTCTGAATACATTTACCGAAACCATAAGCTCCGATACCACAATGTTGGGATTCGAATGATGTAAATACGAAGTCTAACTCCCAAAATCTTAGGAAGGCACAATACCTGATGTCTATGCAACCATTAGGATGACATCCTTCACCTCATTTGCTCAGTCAAACGTTATGGTACTGGTGACTTATAGGATTAGGAAATAAGAGAGTCAAAATACCAAAGAATGAGAGGAATGTCTTAAGACTTTTTCCTTAAAAATGACATTTTATTTATAGAATGTCTCATAGGTAAAACAATAATTTCACTTTTATAACAAAATATTAAATTGGGAATCTCTAATCTCTATTCAATTAAATGTAATCTTATAGAAATAATTGAGTAAGAGGTGGAACCTACCCGTAAAAATTTAAGTCTCCTTTCAATCCATCAAGGTCTTTGGAAACTCAAAATTTTGAGTATACTAAATGTCAATGTTTTTAACTCGGCCGAAATTTCGGCCGAAACAAGCGAAATTTGGGCGTACATTTAGTAAATGTACGCCCAAAATGCTTTCAAGAAGCAAGATATACGGATGAATCTCGTCAAATACAACATGAAGAACCATGATCACGCCGGATGATTTATATTGTCCCTTTCTGTAAGGAAATATGATCGTACTCGTGTATCCAAATACACATTCATATCATATACGGTGCATAACGGAATATAAAATTTTCATATTCCTTAAAACTGGATCGGTAAATTCGTCAAGAATTAAAAATCACCGAGATAAGAAATTGTTTTCTCTTGGCACCAAATCTCCAAATTAGGATGACCTCTAATAAAAATCCACACGTGATCGGATTTTTATAACGCCGGAATAATATTTGCTAGAAGATTAGATTGAGAGATTTACAATCACTCAATATATGGTTGTCTCTCGGAAGATGAAGTGAATGGTTAGGGTTATATTACTCAATCAATGACTTCTTTTATATTGAATAATAAAAAAACGGTCAATTGAAAAAGTCAACTCAAACCTATGCATAAACGAATATTCATTGTGAATATTTCGAATCAGTTTCTTATAATAAAGTATCACATACTTGATTATCTCAACTATTTTATTTTACAAATAATTTATTTTATAAACAATTTATAATGAATTAGAAATTAAGTGAAAAATAACTAACAAAATATTCATCATGATTAAATTGGAAAACAAATTCTCCAATTAAATCACATAAGTAATTATTTCTTATTGAATTGAACATTTCAATTTAATAAAGTTAGACAACATAAATTCCAGTATCTCTTTTGATCATCCGATCACTTTTGTGTATGACTCATTAGGTTTCCAACAACAGTGACCGTAGTTAAAATATCAGATAAATTAAACTATTTAAGTATCTCTAGCTACACACCTTGATCCCCAAGTGTTGGAAAAATCTAGTGCATAGATTAAACCTTTCAATGATTGTCTACCGTGTAATCAAACTCATCTAGACAACTTTGATCCTATTCAATTATAAATAGAAATATAGTCTATTTATGAATATGAATTTATATTTGCTCACCAATAAGTTTATTCATAGACAATTCGAACTCTTCATATTTCTAACCACCTTGGCCAAGGATTTTGAAACTATTGATTCTTGCAAATCCCAGATCTACTTCTCTGCTATTGAGAACGTCGAGTTCTTTATTGATTGATAAATCAACTTCGAATATATAATAATATATCCCAAATTATTTGTATATGAAATTCCACTTGGAATATTCAAACAAATAAATTAAAATACAAGACAAAATATTCAAGTTATCTTTGTTAATCTCAAGTCAAATGATATTTACACAACCATAATTAAGAGATTTGATCATTGATGTAAATAACATATCCTAACAATTTCTCATAGTCGAGTCATCCAATGTTCTCTAACAACCACTTGATCAAATCAAGAGACACAACATATGCAGTTCTTACCATATTATTGATATCAATTTTCTCAATAAACCATGGGCTAGAGAAATTTTGCATAAAAGTATCAAGTATGTAATAAGAATCCCACATCATAATCTCATTACGATTTCTATTACACAACTTTTAAGCAAGAGACTTAATTATCAATTTAATATAAATAATCTTTATAATAAATGTAATTGATAAATAAGAAATAATTGACCTAGGACACTCGAATCCAACACTTCATCATAGCTTTCAATTTTGGAAAAATAACGACCTTAAAGAGAGTTTTAGCAACTGTAGAGTTTTCTAACGGCATTAATTGCCAAAATTATGAAGTCAAGCCAACAATGTCATTAGTATTCCTCATTAATCAATCCATCTTATACATTCTTGAACATGGTTATGTATTAATCGTGACTTTGTTAAGTCTGGTTTAATATTTAATAGTTCACTGAAATATCAAATTATCTCGTATTAGATTTGAAATTAAATTTGGATTGATTTAAAAGAGGAAAGTGATACATTTTATGATTTGATCTCCTCTCCTTATACGTTATATCCGTATACACTCCAATCATAATTTGGATTAGACTATAGAATTCCAACCATTAGTACATAAATACTTGTCCAGATACAGCTTTGGTTTCCTTTTATCCTCTGTGGCTCCTAGCGGCTATGGTTAACTATTCAAAATTATAATGACAAATTGAACACAATGCTGAGTAGTCTTATAGTTAACTAAATCAGCAATGAAAAGTGTATTTTCCATAAACAATATCCCATTTATTTCAGGGCATTGAAATTAACTTCATCAAATACCCGATTCGGCTTCCGATGGGGTTCGGGTTTTCATCTGATCAACAGCATGAACTCTGTCTTGTAGTTCTTCCCATATTGCTTTGTATACCATCCTCTGTCTATTCACAGCAGACTGTCCCTCGAATGCAAATGATACTACCTCTATGCTGCAAAACAAGTTTTGAATCAAACAAAACTATAACTTGAATTTCTAAAGCTAAACAAGAAGCTTTCACCTTACATGGCGACCATCACCATAAGCATCCTTTACAGTCACGGATTCTGCATTTAAATGCTCTTTGATCTAAATCATAACACCAATTCAATATCATATTACATCACGGTATACAAATCTCAAGAAAGTCTTTTAAGGGAATAGTGCAATATGACCCAATTTATCATATCTACACAGGTTCGTTTTACAACGTATTATCATCTACCAGCTACGAGCAAGTAGGCTTTTTAGCGGAAATTCCATCTTCTGAATTTCAATTGAGCATATTCATATAGCAAACTAGCAGCAGGGGAACTAGAACACAAACCCTAATTTCTAAATCGCAGAAAAAACAAGCTGAGAATACATCTAATACTAGAGCCTATACGAGAAGGAAGGACCTTGTTCTTCATTGATTCCATGAGGGGAGATTCAATTGAGGGCGGATTTTCAGAATCAGTCGTAGCACGGATTCCGAAATTCCGATTGAATGCACAGCGAAGAAGTGTAACCCTATCCATATTATTGTAGGCTGGAGTCGCCAATATAATCGGAGGCGTTCCAGAAAATAGAGGGGTTCCGGTGCTCGTACACCGGAGAAGCAGTGTCTTCAACGTAATTGACGCCGCCACCGCCATAATTTTGGATTCAAGTTGTCGTTTGCGTACTTGATTTTTAAAATGGAAGGGAAGGAGTCAAATGAGAATTAAGAAAAATTGGTGGCTCGCGTGTAATGTTTTAGATAACAGGGACTGTAATGAAATAAACATTGACCTAGGGGATGAATTGTACACATTTAAAAGACTGGTTGAATACTTGAATTAAATTATAGTATCTTGAAGAGTTGAATATCGAGAGAATTTGATGAATAAATATTATTATAATTGAAGTTTTTAAAATTAAGTAATTTTTCTAAATAATTACAAAACTAATCATCTTATATTATTTTATTAATATCTTTATTTATTATCTAATTCTTTAATTTAAATATAAATAAACTCATATTTCAATGACTAAAATATAATTTATCTATTCTTTATTTTTACTCAAACTTTAAAAATCAACAATCTAAAACATTGAACTCTAAAACTGAAAATATAATATATTTAGGTTTTATCATGAGTCAGGTTCGATGTAAAATAAGCGAACTAAACCGAATTAGGTGTTTTAAGGTTCTAGTTCATCTTGAAATATACAAGTTTTGGTTCGGGTTTGAAAACTTAAAAAATTCTTTTGATGTTCTGTCCGGATTTAGATAGTTTGAATATGATTAAAATTAATACACATAAGATTAAATATATATAATATAAAGTTATTGCGAAAAGACACAGTTCGATTCATCATAAATTTTGATTTTTGAGGTTCGGTTTATTAGCATTGAACTTGAGTCTTGATTGAATTGACTCAAAAATTTCGTGAATCACCTCGGCTCAAAAAAGTTTGTGAACCCAAACCTTTTAATTTTGATATTTAAAGTTTATAGTGTTTAGAATTGAAAGTAAATAAAGAATAGATAAATTGCATTTCAATCCTAAAAATATATGATTTTTTATTTTGAATTAAAGAATTAGATAATTGTTAAAATATATTAATAAAATAATACAAGATGATTAGTTTTATAATTGTTTATAAAAGTTGTTTAGTTTTGAAATCCAGAATTGTAATAATACTTATTGATCAAATTCTCCTCTTAAATATGTCCTCAAAACTTTATTTTCTCTCTTAATATTAGTTTATTATACATATTATCATTCTTTATTTTATAAATAATTTTCATCTCACCTTTACAATGAGGACACTTTTAATTTTTGATTTTATTTTTTGTATATAATTATTTTTTTATCTAAATACAAATTATTTGTTATGATATTCTTGTTGTATAAATAACATTTACATGTTTAATTGATAGTTGCAATTTTTACAAGTATAAAACATTTTTAAATGTTGATTAATTTGTTATTGTATTTTATAAACTAAAAGTATAATTGATCGTTAAAAACTAAATAACTTATGTAATAGAACCACTAACCGTTAAGCTAAAACGATTGAAAAATACAAGCATGCCGCATTTACACAACTAGTACCGAGAAATCACATTATTATCGAATAATTACAAATTCATTATTTTATATTATTTTAAAATTATAATATTTAATTTTTTATAATTTATTTTTAAAATCCGTGGACTCTCTCTTTCCTCAAGACTATGATATCCATCTTAGGTGGCAATGAGGTGGGCGCTTCGATTAGGTGCCCATCTTTAGGGTAGCAATTTGGTTTATCTTCACCATACTCATCTATTTTAGGGAGTATTTAGATAATTAAACGAGTTATAGATGTACGACGAATTGTAAAATTATTTTGCCGCCTTAAACGAGGTTGGTAGTGGATTTATATATATCCACCAACTACCGTATACAAAATTAATTACCTATTTATATTTAATTATATATACTTGTAAAATTACATTAAATAAAAAAATAGTGTTACTTCTAGTTTTTTATTTCCAAAAATCTGTAAAATGGTTGAACGACAATATGATGGATGTGTAATGATCATACGAAGCAATAATGCATCGGAATTCTAATTGAGTGATTTTTATACAACCTATGGAATCAAGAGATGCCACATGGAATCAAGAGACGCTAATAATTGAGTGATTTTTATACACCAAACTTCGTGTGTGGAAACTCCTGAAAAAATGTTGTTGTGGAACGTAAATTACAACACTTAGTTGTTATGACAAGAGCTCTAATGTTCCAATCAAACCTTACAACATTATTTTGGGGATATAATGTTCTAACATCCACATCTTGGTAATAGACTGCCTTCTAGAATATTTAATTGTATTTCGCCATTTGAGTAATTACATGGCAATTCTCCCAATTATTCACTCCTGAAGATATTCAGATGCATCTGTTTTGCATCAACTTTAAAGATTTATCACAAGAAATTTGACTCTCCATTTCAAAGATGTGTGTTCATAGGTTACCATATTGTAATGACCCACGATCCCATTTATACAATATAGTTCGTTTTAGACTAGACTGGCCCTACTGACACCCACATAGTCCTTATGGCTTTACTTTTTCTCTAGTCACACTCTTCCCAATGGGTAACCAATCCCTGAATTACCCTAAGGTTAGCACGCTTAACTTTCAAGTTCTAACGTGATCCTTGTTACTTTGCTAGGGAAAATACCTCATATAATGGTAGATGAATCATTATACTTAACATAAGATCCTTCCCCATCTATAGCCTATGATGAGATTTGCCTAAGGTGTCTCTCGCACCCCAAAGGGGTCTTACGTTTACCCCTTCTTATGGATTCAGCGTCCTCACTGAGGTTTTTCCCACACATTGACTATAACTCGAGTCCTTCTCTGATACAAAATGTAACGACTCACCTTTCCCCTTGTACGATATTGTTCACTTTGAACTAGGTTGACTCTAATGACCTTAATAAATAGCATCATGTACTTCTTCTCATGTTGATAACTCAAGTCATGATTGTAATGACCAGTAAATCGAGGTCCCCAATGTCAGGATCGAATTTCTAAAGGACGACGAGACCGAGAGGTAATGCGGGATGTCCAGTTATAACAAGTTAATACGACTGAAATATGGGTAGAAATGAAAGGGTGCATAGGAGGAGGGACTAAGTTGCAATTAGTCAATAGAATCACTATAAATATTGGTTAAGATGGTGAACGAAGAGATTTTCACACATAAGTCCCAAAATTGCTCGAAACTAACGAGACCATGGGACCAAGAGCGAATCCTCCCAACAAAGCACAAAAGAAGGGTACTCACGCATACTTGGCATAATCATGTGACCACGCCCCCGAAACTGCACGATGGGTTTGGGTCATGTGATAGAGTAGGCCCCAAAACCGCACAAATTGGGTAGGTTCGCGCAATAGAGTGCATAATCATGCAGACTGGGCAAGATCTACACCAATCACCGCGAAACCGGTAATTATAATAGACGAGAGTAAAACAACACCGAACTTAGTACGAACTCTACGGCAATCAAAGGATGACTTAATTGAGTAAACTAGGGTAAGAATCGGTATAATAACGTTAACTATTGTAGGGAACAAATGAGAGCCTCATGATCAACAACTCCATCTCATAATATTGTGAACATTAATTTGTGTTTTTTAGTATTGCGTGATCGATCCACCTAAGCAACCACTCAATGTTTATCGGCACCAAATGCTTGTATGATATATCTTTCTGATCTCCACACTCGACAGCAATACTGAATGTCACCAAATACTTAAGTATAGCCAATCGTCATCCCAATCTTCATACTCAACACTAGTGTTGATGTGGGTGACATCCGTGATGAGTTTGTATCAAAGACGATATAAGGTTTTGGGCGAGAATTGTTTGTTATAGCTTGCAGCCCAAGAAAATTGAACCATTGAATAATTTGAGAATTCCCTTTCAATCATCAATTTTAATGGACAAATGATAAAAAAATTAACGTTTTCAAGTTTGATAATAAAAAATGTGAAGCAAAAAAAGATGTATAAATTGATATATGTTTGATAATAAAAAGTAATTCTTTTCCTAAATTATAAATCAAATGTTTGTTCATAATTTAGGAGAACCATTACTTTCTTACAACCAACAACTTGTCCATTTCCTTAAAGAAACACGAGCTTGTAGAGGATACTTCATGAGAGTAGTAAACTCTTGTTTCTCAATAAGATCAACTTCATCTCATTTCTACTTGAAATACCAGATCAAGTTCGCTACAAAATACACCAAATGCAGTAGCGCTAATCCCATTCCTGGGCATATTCCTCTCCCGCATCCAGAAGGCATCATCTTGATCTCTCTACTATCAGTTATATCAAAAGCATTGCTATTTCCCATGAATCTCTCTGGTTTGAACTCCATCGGATCCTCCCAAACATCCGGGTTTAAACCCATATCCGCTACCATGAACGTGATCACAGAGCTTTTCGGAATTGTGTAGCCGCCTAACTCAACATCTTCTTTAACCTTATGGGGTATTACGAAATGGCTCGGTGGATGTCGTCTTAGTGCTTCTAATACAATTGCTTTCAAATATGGAAATTTTTTCAGGTCATCTTCTTTAACAGTTTTCTTCAATAAGGCATCGTTGAGTTGTGGAGCTTGCCCAAAAACTCCGATCATCTCTTTGTAAAGCTTTTCTTGAATATGAGGTTGTTTTACTAGATTAGCCATGATCCATTGTAGTGATGTGGATGTTGTGTCTGTTCCAAAGGTGAGAAACTCGCCGCAAAGTGTGACCATTTTGCCTTCTTCTAGCTTACGATTATTCTTCTCCGGGATATGTATGTTCAAAAGCGTGTCAATGTAAGCTGATTTACGATCATCTTTTTTAGAAACCCTTGATCTGATTAGAGGAATCAATGCTTTATCTTGATCTTCGTGTAGTTTAGTCATCACCTTCCATGTTTTTGAGAATAAAATTCTTCCAAGACGAGGAAACAACATAAGAATGTTGAACCTGAATGATCCCAGAATTAGCCCACGTTGAATTTCTTGAATGACAGTGATTTCTGAATCGGAGAGTCGCTCGCCGAAGCAGATGAATACCATCAAACTGAACATACAAAACTGAATGTGGTCAATTACTGCAACCGGAGATTCAGTTCTCAGGCGGCGGATTAGGACTAAGAGAGCCATGTTGATGTAAGGACAACATGTTCTGAACGAAAAGAAAACAGAGCAACGTGAAGAAGCCAAAATGAATTTTTTTTTTGAATTAAACTGTTTAGAAACACATTTACGCTTTTGTACTGTATGTACCAATGGGGTATATATTAAATTAACCCCTCTTTTGTAAGCGTAACGATACGGGAAGCTAATCTAGGTTTTGCGCTTCGTCTTCATATTTACGATTCCACTACTTGCTTCAATTCCTCATCAAGATTTGTGTATTCGATGTACTGAATTCATCAGTGACTCAAAATCCGTCATGGTATCGGAGCAAATAAGTGAGGTAACATTCGTGTATCCTGAAATATTTACTTTCTGAAAATATAGCCAGTATGACCAGCAATCGAGCTTCCCAAGCTCTACCGTTGCTAGATGGAACAAATTACTTTAATTGAGCCATAAAGCTCAAAACAATACTGAAGTCGAAGGATTTATGGCAAGTGGTAGTAAGTGAGGGCACTACTACCCTGTCCGGCCCTCCGACTGAAGCAGAAAAAAAAAACAAGATGAGTTTATGATTCTGAAATATAGGGCGATGACGATATTACATGATGCTGTTACTGAAACTATGTTTGATAAAATTGCAAGTTGTTCCACACCGAAACAGATTTGGGAAAACCTCAAGGAACTATATGAAGGAGGTGATCAAATCCGGAAAATACATATCAGGAATAAAATGACAGATTTCGAGATGAATAGAATGAGCCACAATGCGACACTTCAAGAATATTACGATAGGACTGTGAAGATAGTGAACGAAGTCAGGGCCCTTGGTGGTGATCTCGATGATGAAAAAATAATTGAGAAGGCTGCTATGAGCCTACCAAGTAAATTTGAGCCGAAGTTGTCGGCAATGGAGGAATGTGAAAAGGTAAAAAACTTATGGGCATTGAGGAAACTCAAACATTCAGTGAATTCATAAGTTCTTTGCAATATTCAGAAAAAAGAATATCTATCAGACCCTCAGAAATTGATGAAGTCACTTCAAAGAATGAAGTAGATTTGACAAATCAAGAAGTGCTTGAAGCTGCTGCAATTACTATGAACAAAAATAAAAACATGTTAAAATGCCAAACTACTAGATACTGGAAGGATAAACGTGAAGGAAGTGGAGTATGCCACCATTGTACAAAATCCAATCATAAAGCTGAAGCTTGTTGGTGGAGACCTAATGTTATGTGTACATTCTGCTCCAAACCCGGACATGTTGAACGAGTCTGTCCTACCAAAAAGACAACATCAGAACAAGCAAACACGGCTGAATTCTCTTTCTTTGATGATATGGCAGACTTGGAAATTAGCCTATTCACATGCTTTGAGGTATACTCCGACTGGATTCTAGATAGTGGATGCTCACGACACATGTGTAAGGATAAACAATTATTTAGTTGCATAAGCCCTACTATCAGAAAACCAGTAAAATCAGCTACTGGTCACTTGGCGTTTGTAGAAGGAGTTGGCTCAGTGTACTTAAAAGGAAATCAAGAACCAATTCAGATCAATGATGTACTTTATGTTCCCACAATGAAGCAAAATTTATTGAGTATGGGACAGCTCCTAAGAGAAAATTTCAAATTATCATTTGATGGTCTAAAATGCAAAATTGAGAGCCCCACTTCAAGGATGTATATTATTTCTGTGTTGCTGGATAATAACATATTTACTTTGACCTCTGCAGAATTTGAAACAAACTGTAACATGACAAAAGAAACTCAAGTGTGGCATAGAAGATTTGGACATTATGGAGTAAGGAATCTAAGGGTGCTTCAAAGGAATGGTATGGTACTTGACTTTCCCGATTTTCATATGTTAAATACTACATGCGGTGTATGCTTAAAAGGAAAACAGACTAGACTACCATTTCCCATTAGTACTCATCGAGCCTTGAATAAGTTAGACCTAGTCCACACAGATTTATGTGGTCCATTCAAGGAACAATCATGGAGTGGGAATAAATACTTTATCATCTTTATTGATGATTTCAGCAGATACTGCTAGATTTATTTTATGAAATGCAAGTCAGAGACTTTTGAGATCTTTAAGTCATTTAAAAAACTAGTTGAGTTACAATCGGATAGAAAGATCAAGAAGTTAAGGTCTGACAATGAGGGGGAGTTTATTTCCAACGTCCTAAATCTGTTTTGCAAAAGCGAGGGAATTATACATCAATACACCACACCATATACACCCGAACAAAATGGAGTTAGTGAAAGAAAGAATAGAACCATAGTGGAAATGATCAGATGTTTAATATTTGAGAAAAATCTTCCTAAGGAATGCTGGGCAGAAGCAGCATCTACCGCTGTCTATCTATTTAATGCATTACCTTCAAGAACTTTGGATGGCAAAACTGCCTATGAGTTATGGAATAACACAAAATTATATGTTAAACATCTCAGAGTGTTTGGGAGCATCTGCCATGTACAGATACCTGAGGAAAAAAGGACAAAACTAGATGAGAAAAGTAGAATTGGGGTCTTTGTGGGTTATAGTAATGAAGTAAAAGGATATCGAATTATGTTTCCTGAAACAAAAATGATATGCATAAGCAGAAATGTTATTTTTGAAGAAGACAAAAAATGGAACTGGAAAATTCATAAAGTTAAAGGTTGTGTTTTTTCATGTACAGGTGATGAACAGGTGGAAGATTCTAATGATACACAAGATGATCCCAATAGAATTATCATTGAAGAAAATGAAGTACAACATGAAATCACTAATGATTTTCCAGTGGACTATGAAAGAGAAGAAGTTGAAAATTATGAGAATGAAAATGATTCAGCAACAGGTAATGTATTTCCACAAGCTGCTGAACATGAATTTGATATAGGCCTTGACTCAGAAGACAATGAAGAATTTCATCATACTATTTCTGATTTCTCTTCAGATGGTAATAGACCACAAAGAACTGTGAGGCTGTCTGATGTATATGCACGAACTGAACCCATCCAAGATTTTATTACTGACGTGTGTCTTGAGCAAACTGATCCAAGATCTTATTATGTGGCCTCACAGCATGAAGCATGGATGGAGGCTATGAGAGATGAACTGCACTCAATAGAAAAAAATGACACATGGCAACTAGTTGATAGACCCCAATGAAAGAATATAGTTGGGGTCAAGTGGATTTACAAGACGAAGAAAAATCCGGATGGGACAATTTCGAAATTGAAAGCCAGATTGGTGGCCAAAGGGTATTCCCAAGTGAAAGGAGTAAACTATAATGATGTTTTCGCACCAGTCGCAAGACTTGACTCTATAAGGTTGATTCTTTCACTTGCTGCAAATCTTCAATGGAAGATACATCATATGGACGTTAAAACCACTTTCCTTCATGGTATTTTAGAAGATGAGATCTATGTAAATCAAATAGAAGGATTTCTTAAATCCGGTAATGAAGCAAAAGTGTACAAACTTAGGAAGACGTTGTATGGTCTCAAACAAGCCCCCAGGGCTTGGAATGAGAAAATCTACACAACCTTGATCAATCTAGGATTTAAACAATCAGCAGCGGATCATTCAACATATGTTAAGCACACTCAAGGTAACCATACCCTTATTGTCTCACTTTACGTCGATGATCTACTTATTACTGGCAGTCATGATGCTCTTATAAGTGAGTTTAAAATGAACATGTTTGATTCATTTGAAATGTCGGATCTTAGAGAAATGTCTTATTTCTTAGGGATGGAAATCATGCAGCAGAATGGAGTTGGAATTATTATCTCTCAGAAGAAATATTGTTATGATATTCTAGCAAAGTTTGGCATGATCAATGCAAATCCTGTTAGAAATCCAGTGGAACCCAAAGCAAAAGTAATTTCAGGCCAAGATGAAAAGGAAGTGAATTCAACTCTGTACAGAGCACCAATTGGTAGTCTCATCTACTTATCAAACACAAGATCGGATATCAATTTTATTGTGAATTTGCTCTCTCGTCATATGCACAAACCAAGGACTTCTCACTGGAAGATGGCAAAAAGAGTCTTAAGATATATTAAAGGTACAATTGATTATGGTTTATTTCTACCTTATTCAGGGAATCAGGACTCTATGGAATTATCAGCCTACTCGGATAGTGATTATACGAATTCTAAAGATGCCAAAAGCACATCTGGATTCATCTTCTACCTGAATCAGTGTTCATTCTCCTGGTGCACAAAAAAACAAGAGGTTGTCGCACAATCCACAGCGGAAGCAGAATACATATCAGCGTCATATGCATCAAATCATTCTGCATGGCTGAGGCAAGTACTAGCAGACCTAGGTTTCATCCAGAATCATTCTATATCTCTATACATCGACAACCAGGCTGCCATCGCCATAGGAAAGGACTCTGCTCATTTCGGTAAGCAAAACATATTAAGGTTAAATATCATGCCCTAAGGGAAGCCGTAAGGGAGAGTGAGATCAAACTAATCCATGTGTGTTCAAAGAATCAACTTGCTGATATCTTTACAAAAGGATTGGGAAGAAATCATTTTGTAAAGATATCATCAAGTTGATTCTTTGAAACAAAAATGATATGCATAAACAAAGATGTTATTTTTGAAGAAGACAAAGAATGGAACTGAAAAATTCATAAAGTATTGGTGTTGTTTCAATTACTGATTTTATGCAGGATACTTCGAACACTGTTGTTCGGGGGAGTGTTGATGTAAGGACAACAGGTTCTGAACGAAAAGAAAATAGAGCAACGTGAAGAAGCCAAAATGAATTTGTTTTTTGAATTAAACTGTTTAAAGACGCATTTACGCTTTTATACTGTATGTACCAATGGGGTATATATTAAATTAACCCCTCTTTTGTAAGCGTAACAATATGGGAAGCTAATCTAGGTTTTGCGCTTCGTCTTCATATTTACGATTCCACTACTTGCTTCAATCTCTCATCAAGATTTGTGTATTCTATGTACTGAATTCATCAGTGACTCAAAATCCGTCAAGCCAATCTACGTGAGTTAGAATAAGAACTTACACCAGCTGAGTTAATGAAATTCTGAGTTAAGTTCCGGCGAAGGAGACGCCACGTCGGACCGTAAGGCAAAGAGCTTATTTTCAACTGGAATCTGTTAAGGAAAGAAGATGATCCCAGCTGACCAGGACGATCTCAGAATACGGTACCCTTTTGAATAAGGGCACGATGAGCTAAGGAATGGCTGCTGATGAAGATGAATGGACGACGGCCGATTCTCAAGGTAACGATAGGGGCCGTAGCGTTTATTGAGTTTGCGGAGGTAAAGGGGATTCAAAAAATATAAAAGATTTCCAATCACCGGGAAGCTCGGCCACCGTGGGGGAAGGATGTCGTTACAGCGGAAGGGACGAAGCATGGCTTTTACAATGGCGCAGATGCACATTGTTGCAATTACAATAAACCACACCTACATTTTTTGTTCAATTTCACTTGAAAACACGTTATTTGTAGAAAAATTGCGGTCCCCACTGCCAGTACGAGAAAATTTGATCTTTTTAATAATTCTTTTATTTTAATTTTGTTTAGATGAGAAACTGGCAAATTACAAAATTTCAGTTTCACAATTCATTAATTTTGGCAATATTAGTTCTATTTCTGTGGTCATATTATTCCAAAATATCATTTATCTTTCAAATTTACAATGAATCTCACTCCTATCTTACTAAAATACAATAAATAAAAGACATGAGAAAGAGGTGTGTAAGAAACGAATGAGTAAAATACATAATAAAGAGATTCGTCCAGTGTTGTTGACACTTGAGGATTTGGTCCTAAAGAAAGTTGAGGTATGTTGGTAAATTGGATCGTAAGTAGTGAGAGAATGAACGTATAAGATTGTGAATATGAACGGAGAGGAGATGCCATAGACTTCACTTATTTTTAATTTGCACAAATATTATGTATAAACGTGACTTTTCAATCTTTTTAAAATAAAATCCACCTTTTTTTTATCATATTCTGAGTTTTTTGTATCTTTATGACGACATGAGATCAATCAACTAGAGGACTGATAAAATATGAGTGAGGTTCATTGCATTTTAGTATATGTGATAATATGTATAATTTTTTGATCGAAAAAATATAATTTACAAGTTTAATAATACATATATTATTTCATAAATAGTATGCTGACATTTCCTTATATTGATATTTTCATTTTTCACAAATAATGACGTTTGGTAGTTTTCTATAAAAAAAATTAATACAATTTGGAATATTTAAACTCGGTCAGCAAGTTGACTTTCTTTTTTCGTTGATTCTTATAAATATGAATTTAATATTATGATGAATTGTATGTGGTTGCAGTTGGCTCACTAAAATATTCATTAAAATAATAGATTAATAAAACAAATAATTACAATTAAGGGGTTAGATTCAATATATTGTTATTAACCATACCAACAATACACGTTAATTACTTTGATATTGTTATCATGTACCGGAGAGTAGATGATACAAGTACCAATTTTTTGGAAGATATGAGTAGAGGCGGCATCACTTGATATTAAATTATTGGTTACGTTATTTATATATATATAATGAATTCATGATAAAGGTACCCGTTTTTCTAAAAGAAAGTGGTATACCACCCCATATTACATTATTGGTTAAGTTAGGTTAGTTTGTATTTGTTGATGCATAAAATGCATAGATGACTAGTGAGTCGGATGATATTTGGTCGGGTTCTGTTCCCTCAGTCGGCGGTAGGTCGATCGGTGAAGGAGATTGGCAGTGATGATTGGAAAGTGGAGGATGTGTGGCGATCGATTGACTTGTGGTCGACATATGCTCCATGCTTAGTCAATTTTTGAAATGAACAGTACTGAAGTCAATCAAAACTGTACCTAACAAATGACACCGCTGATTTTTGTAAATATAAAGTGATATTTTTAGGCTCGATAAAAGTGTGAAGATACTTATAAATATCTTCCCGATAAATAATATCCTCCCTCCTATAAAAAGGGGGAGAATTGCGGGAAAAAGACAAGATGCAAGGTGTCTTAGAAATAGTATTGAATCAACTATAGTTTTCTTAGTGAATTCTCGAGGATTTGATGTTAGCGTGTTTTTCTCTCGAATTTTGGGTTTCCCACATTAAAATCTAGTATTTTCTTACGGATGCCGTTTACTTTCGTTTCTTACAAAACAAATAAAAGTAATTTTACATGATACAAATTTTCTCCTGTAACATATGGCGCCGTCCGTGGGAAGATACTCGTAAACCAATAATAAACTCTCTTTAAGTTAGAATTTTTTCTATTTTATGGAAAAATGGGATTCAATGGAGGCAATGGACGCCCAAAATAATTAGGAGTCTCACAATAGCATTGTAGGGCATGAAGTTATCACATTTGATCTGTAGTCTATGTGGAAAATAATGGAGGAAATGGTAGAAAACCTTCATCAATTTATTTTTGCTTCAGGACAACGATCTCCAACCTCGTGGTGAAACAGTTCCGCCCGGAGCCAATGACAACCCCTGAGTTGTCAAACCTGACGACGACCCTATTGCGGAAAAAGCTCCGATGTAGAAGAAATCTTGCATCGCGGCGATTGACGGCCATGCTCTGGGACATAAATGAAGGGCTAATGCCCCAAACAACAAATTACTATCCTGGCCGAATTCGCACCCAAGAACTTGTAGCTGAACTAAATGCTATCAAACGATGACATTTGGGGCATGGATGCCGACCAACGTCCCACCCTTTACCACAAGTCTATGCGGCAACCAATTTGTCAAGACGTAGGAAATGATTTCCTCCTTGATTTAGAATATAGATATCAAAACTCAAACAAGGAACGTTCATGACAATCAATACTCTGAATGGATAGCTAACTGAGTAGTGATTCCAAAATTAGGCGGAAAGTGGCGGATTTTTACTGATTACAAGGGGTTAAACAAATTCTGTGAGTGAGACCCATATCCAATGCCACACATTAATCGACTGGTCGATGTAGTCGCGGACAATGCACTTATGAGCACTATGGATTCATATTCGGTTACCATCAGATTTTCCTCGCCCGTGAAGACTAGAAGAAGTCCGATTTTGTAACTCCTGACGATGTCTATTGTTATGTAGTCATACCGTTCGACTTAAAGAACGTTTGGGCTACATATCAGCATCTTATCAATTTAATCTTTATGAATTTGGTAGGGAATGAAATGGAAGTGTATGTCGATGATATAATTGTTAAGTTCTTAAATGATGAAGAAAGTATTTCTTATTGTCTCAAAGTTTTGAAGTATGGTTGAAATACAACCTAAAGCTCAAAATGCCTAAATAATGTTTCATGATTCAAAGTGTAAAATTCTTGGGACATTATACGTCTAAAGAGGAATAGAAGCTAATCTAGTGAAAACACAATTCATTATCAACATGATTCCACTAATGTTTTCATATCGGTCCAGAATTTCCTATCGGTCAGGAAAGGTATGAGCGGTACGACGGTATATCGGTCGGTACCAAATTTATTTTATTTTATTTTTTTAAAAAAATAATTTAATTAATTTTTACGATCGGATATGAAAAAAATAGAAATTGATTCTAATACCTGATAACGGACGGTACAAAAAAAAATATCGATCAAACCCGGTATTTGACCGGTAACATTGGGTTCCACCACGTAGAGAGAATAAACTAACATTGATGATTGTGACGTGTGTACGAACAAGATCACATTGTTTAGTATTCTCACGTGGATCGAGGATCACTTCATGATGACCTCTAACCGAGTGAGAAACTGCAGAAGTCTTGCGAATTGGGTTTTATGCCAAAATACCAACTGAAATCAGTTTTGTCAAAATACCAATCTCTCATAAAAAGCTGCGCAAATGAGAGATGTGCCATTAACATCTATTAAAATATTATAGGGCGGTAGACATTTTTTGTCCTCATATTTTGGATGTTATGGTAATTTTGGTCCCAAATTTTATATATTTTGGTAAAATCAGTCTCCGTAGCTTTATGTTTGCAAAAACGTTCCCCAAACTATTATTCTTTTGGCAAAACCAGTCCTCAAAATTTTGTGTGCGTGACATAATTGGTCCCCAAAGTTTTATTTTTTGGCAATTAAGGTCACCGAACTAAAATTACGCAAATTTGGCTCCAAAGTTTTGGGATTTTGACAAATTTAGTTCATAACGGCGTTAATGGTCCCCAGAGATTGTAAAACGTGGCAATTTTGTCCCCATACTTTTGAATGACTAATTTGGTCGCCAAAGTTTACATAATTTAGCAAATTTAGTCCCCAACGAAAGAACATGATGTTTTTGAAGACCGATATGTATAAATATGATTTTCACTATGTATTTCAATGTTTATAAATTGAAAAATTATTAGTCTCATTTCCGATTTGTAATTTTCGTCTGAACATATTACAACGATATCAATTGGTATTCTGAATGTCAACACTTGAATTTTATTTATGTTGGATGAGATTTATTTGTTGAAGTTTCGATTTAATTGTTTCTCTAAATTTAATTTGACGAGTTTCGACAATTACATAGGTGACTCATTGACTTTTTCTAGAAGACCGCGAGGTATATCTGATTTGTAATTATCAACCGAACATATAACCACGATACCAATTTGTTTTACGAATGTTAACACTTGAATTTTATTAATGTTTGATTATATTTATTTGTTTTGGTTTCGAGGTATTTGTTTCTCGAAATTTTTTTGACGATTTTCCGAAAATTACATAGATGACTCATTTACTTTTTATGGAATACAACGAGTTATATCCGATTTGTAATTTTCAATCGAACATATAACCACGATACCAATTTGTATTCCGAATGTCAACTGTTGAATTTTATTAATGATTGATGAGATTTATTTGTTTTGGTTTCGAGGTAATTGTTTGTCGAAATTTTTTTTGACGATTTTCTGAAAATTACATATATGACTCATTGACTTTTTCAGGAAGACATCGAGTTATATCTGATTTGTAACTTTGAACTGAGCATATAACCATGATACTAACTTGTTTCCGAATGTTCACTTGAATTTTATTAATGTTGATTAGATTTATTTGTTTTGGTTTCAAGGTAATTGTTTCTCGAAATTTATTTTAACAATTTTCGACAATTATATATGTGACTAATTGACTTTTTCGGGAAGACATCGATTAATATACGATTTGTAATTTTCAATCAAAAATATAACAACGATATCAATTTGTTGTCAACACTTAAAGTTTATTAATATTTGATGATTTATATTTGTTGAAGTTTGGATGTAGTTGTTTCTCGATAAATACCTGTCAAAATATCGGTGCCGACCGATTTTGTCATACCTGCCGGTATACCAATTCAGAATTCTAGTCCGGTCCCATATGACTTGTAAGGTCGGTATTCCGCCCGGTACAAAAAATCTTTAGAAAAAAAATAAAATAATTTTCGGGCTGGATACGAAAAAACCGGTATCAGACGGTAACGGTCAAAATACTAAAAAAACTATTTAAAGTTATTTTTAAAATTAAATATATTTTTTAAAAAAATTATTTAAAAAATGTTCGGATCGGATCTCGAAACGCGGGTCGGACCCTAACGGTAGAACTAACACCGTTAGGGTTTAATTTTAGCAAATTTCTTAAACTTTGGAGACTAGATTTGTTAATATGTGTAAATTTTGGGGACCGGTATTGCCAATATAAAAGTTTTGGGATCAGATTTACCACAATGTTAAACTTTGGGAACAAAAATTGTCAAATTATCCAAAATTTGGGGACTAAAGACCCCTTTTCTCAATCTGATATTTATATTAATAGTTACTTTTATTCTTTTTGTTTACTTAAATCTAATTATGATAATTTAATAAATTAGTTGGATTATGTTTTTAAGATTTTAGATAAGTTAAACTAGTATATGAAATTTATTATCAAATGTTTGACTTTCTAAGAGCAATTTCGGCTCGATACATGGACGAACATTTCATGCTTTGTACCTACCCCACAATTCGGTACACCTCATTATCATCTGCAAGCAATTTTTATATCGTAGGTATACCGATTGATACTGCAAAAATTGAATGGTACCGGTATTTTGCCCAATATCGTTCGTCACTGTGTTTTCGGGTTGTAATGCAGGTTATACCAAATCCGACCTGAAAAATAAATTTCTTAAATATCTTTTCATACCCTTATGATTGGTACGGTCGATATACCGTCGATTTCAAAATTAATTTTTTTAAATTTTTTTTCGAATCGGACCTAGAAAAACTTGTGTTCCCACTTGGAACTGGTATCAATCTAAATACCAATGTCATACGATTTTGCCGTACCGTCCGATATAAAAACATGGTTTGCATTAAGCCGACATTGCTAACTAAAATTTTAAAAACATAATCCAAATGATTTATTAAATTATCATATTTAGATTTAAGTAAACAAAATAAAATATTAATACAAGTATTAGATTTTTATAGATTTTAATGGCACATGGTCATTTCGCAGCTTTTTATGACAGATGGGCATTTTGGCAAAACTTTGAGTTGGTATTTTGTCAAAAAATCCTTGCAAATTTGTCTAACAAGTTTGATTTGGAAAAATAACTAAATAATTAATGTCAAAATTACTAAATTTTTATAATTCATTAATTTTGGCAATATTAGTTCTATTCTTGTGATCATATTATTGCAAAAAATCATTATCTTTCAAATTTGCAAATGTGTATAATTTTTTATTGAAAAAATATATTTCAAAGTATGATATAATATTTTCAAATCGACAAGTTTTCTGATACTAATTTGCTAGATATACTAAATTTGTTGATTAAGATTGTCAATTCTAAATAGTGATGACAATTTGGGTTATCCTTTCTGCTATCTGTCGAGTAATTCTCTGTTTGAGGTGTATATGGATAGTTAAATGGGTATGGATTTGTGATTGGTTGTAAAATTATTTACCCGTCTTAAATGAGGCAGGTAGCGGTATTACATATATACGCCCAACTACCCATGTTTACCCTCATACAAAAGTAATCATGTTTATATATAATTATTTATATTTAGTTCTAGTTTTGAATTTTGGACAAAAAACCATTGAATATTGAATAATTTTCATTATGGATATGTATGTTGTTTGTTAAAATCGTATTTTATCAAGTTTGAGAGGGTAATTTATTATTTTTCTAATATATTAACATTTCAAATTGATAAGTTTGAGAGGGTAATTTATTAACATTTCTACTTGGAAAACTGGCATGTTAAATTGATAAGTTATGTCATGATAATATAATTGGGTATAGGTAAAACATTATTTTTATAACTGAAATTATATCATAAATATTTCATTTTACAATATTTTGAATATCTGCAGTTAAATATGAAGTTAATCAAAACGATTAAATACCTTATTTTAAACATCCTTTCGAGTTTGATGATATGATGATTTTTCAAACTGTTTCATTTTCATTAAGTAAGCAATCAATGTAATTTTAAAATTTTGGTACATTACAATCCTTGAAAAAACTTATTACACAAAATGGTATTTGTTATTGGAACCCGAACTTTGAAATAGTATAAAGTCTGATATTACCCGGGGATGTTTTCGGTATAATGACATCCCGGGAGTTCGTCCGACGCGTCTAGATGGTTTTTTCGGTATTCTCGTATATTTACGTCATTCTATAGTTTTGGGGGTATTCTAGTAATTTGGACTTCCCGGGCCTACATATTAGCATTTGACTAACGTTTCTAGCAGTCTCGGAAAAATTCGGCCCCAGACGGGTCCAATGGTATTTTCGTAATTTAGCACCCGAGATGTGCGCCGGTAAGTTGTGGCGATATTTTTGGCTGTATATTCGACATCTGGAAGCCATGAAGTATTTTACGAGGTTTTCCGGTATCATCTAATCGATATTTCCGGCTAATTCTCGGTCGGGGTGCATTTCCGAAGTTCTATTGCGGTATGACATTCATTCCAGTTTAATTGAATATTATTTGGGTACTTTAGGCTTAATCCAGTAAAATTGGGCTCCTGGACATGAAATTTGTTAATTTGGCTGAATTTCTCTATAAATATGAGCCGCAATGCACTGAAAAGGGATTGAGACTCTTTCTGTACCTCCCAAGGCAAGGCTCCCGCTCGAATTCGCGAAGGTAGTCGCGAGACTTCGTTTTACAGCCCCCACCAGCGAGTTTTCGTACCAAAACTCGCGGCCAACTCCACTTGAGCTACTATTCGCGAGTTCTTGCTCGGAATCACTATTCACGAGTTCTTGTTCGGAATTACTATTCGCGAGTTCTTGTTCGGAATTACTATTCACGAGTTCTTGTTGGCATCACACCGTTCGTGAGTTCTTGTCGCAATAACACTATTCGCGAGATTTCTTATGAAAACTCGCGGCCACCCCCTTCATTCGCGAGTTTTTGACAGAAACTGCATATCTAAGTGTATTTGATAGTTTTTCGTGCCGTCTTCGCCCGGATTATCTGTATTTCTTCATTATAATTGTATTTCTTCATTATTATAGTGAAAACCAAGGTAGAGCTCCGCTTTCCCGAGAACGTAAGCTCACACATTGTGGGTCCAACCTCGTATATCGCTCGTGTCCCACAACAATTGAATTCCGAATAATTAAAAAAAAATTGACTGATCTAAGATTAAACGCTCTAAAATATTTTTAGACAAGATCAAAGTCGATGCCCCAACATTTGTATAATGCGTGTTGTTGACCCTTACCTTTTTAAATTTGTAAATAACATACCATCAAATTTTAAGAATTGCATTGTTGATCTCTAAATTCCAACACCATTTATATTTTGAATGCTACAGAATTTAAATTTGACACCTTAACATTGAAAATATTTAATTACTATATCTTCAAACTTTTAAAAAGTTAAAAATAACACATAATAAAACACTCATTCGAAAAAATATGAAAACAACTACTAATCAAGCGATAGTCATTCTTGACTTTAAGACAAAAAACCACAGTAATTTATCTCAAAATGAATACCCAAATCAATATATATGATAAAAAAATCAATAAATGAAAATAATTAAGGCATCAACTTAACACACCCCGAGGTTGGTGAATCACACAAGATATGTTGTTGATTAGAGCTTCGGGACCCGGTACCCAAAACCAATGAAGGTCCAAAGCATATTGTTCTAATCAATATGACAAGAAACGAATTTACGCAGACCATAATCCAGGAGTTGGCAATGATCCATCATTGGATGAGATTCACAGAGCCCGTGGGCCGATCAACCGCTAGGACTAAAGGAAGATGGCCAAGACCGATCCTTTGAGAATTGCAGGATCGGTCTCCAAGCGGTTAGTTTGTTACGAGTGGTTACAAGCGGGCAGAACATCGGTTAAGAGTGGACATCGGTTATTTTGTTAGAGTGATTAGATGGCGTTTCCATCTCTTCATCTATAAAATAGAGGCAAATATGTAAGCTCGAGAGGACATTTTGATCACATGCATGCCTATATTAGCTGCACAGCTCTTTTTACGCATTGTTGTTCTTTCTTAGTCATTTTCTAAGCCGCCCTGATTTGTAATTACATTATTTTTGTAATAGATCAGCTAAGAGTATTCTTACTCTTAGCTCTGTGGGTTTTCCAATTTCTCAAGGGTTTTCCGCATTAAATCGTCTTGTTTTTTGCTTCGATTACGTTTACAAAGTTGTCTCCCAAATAATACAAATCATAAAATAGGTCTCCGGGGATCTCGGACCTGTCACTGTTAGATACCCCGGTCTTTAAGACCATAACAGTTTGTCGTCGTCTGTATGGACGATTTTAGATTCCCATTTGAGGTCTCCAGCTGACGAGGACGAGAAGAATAATGGCGACTAGCAATTCTTTAGACGGCGAGGTTTCTCCTAATAACCTCATTGCTCCCAATTTCCCTTTACAAGACTTGGAGGCATTTATTTGAAAAGTTGTGCTGGAAATCATTGCGGCTAAAGATGGAACTGGCCCACGTTCTGCTTCGGGCCCCGTTCCAGAAGAAAGCGGTTATAGAAGTGATCTTGATATGCACATCTCCAATGTATCTACACCTCCTCTTCCAGCCACGAATCCAACTCTCGTTCCTGAGAGTAATCAGGAACGTATGCAAAGACAAATTCATGAGCTCACAAAGGAGTTGGAAACGTTGCACACACAGAGAACCTCTGAGCACGATCTCAAGAAAAATCCTTGTTTATTCTATCGGGCCATGGAGGCCCAAATCCCGCGAAGTAAGGATGAAGATTGGTGGCACAATTTGCATACTGCCCACACTTCATCCAAGCAATCGAGCAGTGTCTCAGCTACCCTGGGAGACTTGATGCTCCTATTTTTAGAAGAGATCTAGGCTGCAATCCCAAATCGGTCATATAGCAATCCCGAAGGATTGCTAACTTTTAGAGGCGACAGAGATCCGATCGATCATGTGGTCGATTTTGAATTGATGATGGGAACGGTTCAGGTATCAGATTCACTAATGTGTCACATATTCAATACCGGTTTACAAGGAGATGCCCAAACATGGTTCAAGAACTTGTCGGCCAGCTATATACAATCTTATGGTGGTTTCATTCTGGCTTTCTCTGAACAATTCGTACCAAAAGTAGGACCGACCCAAAGCATATAGGAACTATATCAGATGAAATATGTCACAGCAAAAATGAGTCTCCGGTTCTTCATGGAGAAATTTAACAAAACATCCCGAGGAATTAAGTTGGAGTAGAGGGACAAAATTGACATTCTACAACATGTCCTATGACCGTGTGGTCTCTCAACCAGTTTGGTAAAGAGCCCCCATCCACCTTGGGAAAGCTTCTACAAATGATCAACAAATATATTAAATTGGATGAAGCTTTGAGACATAATCTAAGGAAACGAATCGGGAATTTTGAACCCGTTGGTGATCATAGAGTGCAGGAGGTAGCCGGAGAGATCTATATAATCTATGGCGGTATAAGGATCAATGAATCGGTTCGCGACAGAAAAAGAGCTGCTCGTGAGAAATCTGAAGATAATAATGAATCTGTCGCATTGGTTAAGTATGACGCATAAGCGGATCTGTCCTCTTCTTTCGATGATACTATTACTTTCACCGCCACTGATCGGAAAGGAATTGTTGACCCATGTGATGATGCTCTTATCATCACTGGAAGTATCTCACGCCATCAGGTCCACAGAATATTGGGTGGGCACCGGGGCTTAATGTAATCTGATAAGATGGGAAGTGGCAGAAACACTCGGAGCTTCGGGCTCCAACCTCACTATCGCCAATATCACCTTCTAGGCCTTTGATCAGAGGAGTATCATACCGTGTGAAAAGATCTTGTTCCCCGTGACTTTGGGGGACCAATTTAAGGATCAAACTGAGATCCTTGAATTTATTGTGGTTGAAGTTGAGCTGCCGTATAACGCCATTATTGGAAGGACCGGGCTCAGCAAGTTTGAGGTTGTACCTTCAACTTATCATATGATGCTAAAGTTTCCATATGCCAAAGGAGTGGTATCCATGAATGGCGATCAAACTTTAGCAAGAATATGCCATATGAGCTTGTGTCGAACTTTGGCACCTGTGAAGAAAGCTCGGGTGGATCTTCTAGAAGAGCCACCTTATCCCCGACATGCTATGGAACCCCTCGGGTTCAATATGATTAATTTGGTTGAGGGAGATTGATTGAAGACTAATCGCATCGGGGCTAATCTGACCCCCACATTGAGGAGCAACTCATTCAATTATTAAGGAGCCACGTTGATATCTTTGCTTAGACCCCGGATGATGTTCCGGGTATTGAACGATTAGTGACCTAGCAATGAATAAATACTGCGCCCGAAGCTAACCCCGTTCAACAAAAGAGGAAATGTTATTCTTCTGAAAAGCTTTAGGTGATAAGAACGAAGGTGAACAAAATGATGCATGCTGGATTTATTAGAGAAGTTCACAATACTGAATGGGTGGCGAATCTTGCGGTTGTCTCTAAGGCAGACGGGAATTGGAAAATTTGCATTGACTTTACCGATGTCAATAAGAGTTGTGAATCTGATCCGTTCCCGCTACCTCACATCGATCGGCTGGTAGATGCCGTTTCTGGGAGCACTATGATGAGTACTATGGATGCTTACTCCATATATCCTCAAACCTTCCTTGCTGAAGAACATCAAAAGAAATTGGCCGTTCTGACTGAAGATGGAGTGTAATGTTATGTCGTTATGTCATTTGGCTTGAAGAATGCTGGGCAACATACCATAGGCTAGTGAATAAAAAATTTAGAGATTTGATTGGTCATATTATGGAAGTGTATGTTGATGATATGATTGTCAAGTCCTTAAATGATGAAGATCACATTTCGTAATTGTCTCGTTGTTTTGAAGTATGCCGCAAATACAAATTAAAATTGAATCTGAAATAAGTGCTGCTTCGGGATATGAAGTGGAAAATTTTATGGATATTATGTTTCTGAAAAATGAATAGAAGTCAATCTAGAGAAGGTTCAGACTATTTTTGACATGCAACCTCTAGAAATAAAAGGTAGTTTCAAAGTCTGACGGGTCGATTAGCTGCACTGAGCAAATTTATTTCAAAGTCTACCGATCGGGCCCTACCCTTCTTCAGAATACTCGGGAAGGAAAGTCACTTAGAATGGACCGATGAATGTGATCGGACATTTGTGAAATTGAAGATATATTTGAGCATTCCCCATGTGATGGTGAGTCCAAGCATCGATGAATCTATGGGAATATATTTGGATGTATCTGAGGCTGCAGTGAGCATTGCTCTGGATACCATAAGAGATGATATTCAGATACATGTCAATTACGTGAGTCATTCTCTAGTATCGGTAGAGACCCGATACACTAACCTGGAAAAGTTCATGCTGTCATTGAATAAAACAATATCTAAGATAAAGCACTATTTCGAAGGCAGAAAATCTATGTATATACTGATCAGCCCTTGAAAGCAGTTTTGAATCAAGCAGATCTGAATGGAAGATTGTCCAAATGGGCGATCAAAATCAGTGTCATATATCTGAAATTCGTTCCCCGACGGGCGATTAAGGCTCAGATCCTGGCCGATTTTGTGGTCGAAATGACCAGATCTGCGTTATGCTTGAACTAGGAAGATGACTGATGAATAATATACGTTGATGGATCAACCTTCGACGGAAAGAAAGCTGGTATAACTTTTACTACTTCACAAGGAGATGTCATTTATTCTTCAGTTAAGTTGCTATTTTCAGGAATGAATAACATGGTGGAGTACGAAGTTTTATTATCTGGAATGAATATGGCTTGAGAGATGGAAGTCGGTAAAATGCGAATGTTCTCATATTCCAAGTTAGTTGTGGAACAGTTTGTTGAAGATTAGAGACGCAGGAGCCCATGATGAAGATGTACCATGCCAATTTTCTTAAGATATCCAAGAAGTTCATTGAATTCTCGCTTGATCATGTACCACGAGAACAGAACAAGGTCGCAAATGCGTTAGCCAGATTGGCTGCAAGCATACCAAACATAGGGTCGGCTACAGTGTCGGTTCATATTCAGGATCATCTTTCGGTCGAGATCCCATGAACTTTTGGGCCTAC
This sequence comes from Utricularia reniformis, assembly GCA_009725065.1. Classification (NCBI taxonomy): domain Eukaryota; kingdom Viridiplantae; phylum Streptophyta; class Magnoliopsida; order Lamiales; family Lentibulariaceae; genus Utricularia; species Utricularia reniformis. Next base: position 65,933 of record RWGZ01001277.1, on the reverse strand, counting down.
GTATTGACGATATTGATGCTTAGAGAGAACCCATGTGGATGGATCATTTGATCATATATTTACAAACGGTGATCTCCCTAAAAATAATTCAAAAGCCAAGAAAATTGAATTTCGGGCCAAAAGATACGTACTGAAAGATGGACAACTTTTTAAGAAAAGCTTTGAGGGACCGCTTTTGCGATGTTTAGCCCCCATTGAAGCTAAGCTTGTCATGATTTATTTCACGAAGGATGTGTGGTTTACATTACGGGGCTCGATCTCTATATCATCGCATCATCAGAGCGGGTTAATTCTCGCTGACATTACTTGAAGACACCAAGAACTATACTAAACGCTACGCTATCTGTCAATATCATGCTTCAGTACCACAATAGCAAGGGGATACTCTATCAGTAGCCTTGCTCCCTTGTCCATTTGACATATGGGAAATTGATATGTTAGGACCGTTTCTTTGATCGGTGGGTCAACGAAAGTTTTGTATTGTGGTAGTGGAATATTATTCTAAATGGATAGAAGCAAAAGTTGTGTCCACGATATCTGAACGTGTTGTGAGGAATTTTGTGAGACTCTCTACATAGTATGACAAGAAGAATAAATGCTACAAGGGTAAGTGTTGAAAAATATGTGTGGTTAAATTATGATTACAATGTCATGTTAATAGAATTTATTAGATTTCTTGAAGTATATGTAATATATCCTTAGACATTGATATAGTTTATTACAGATGAATAGAAATCCTTAACTAATTTGGATTAGAGACAATACTATATAAACAAGTTAAGTAAAATTATAGTTAAAAAATGATGATTGGATGGCATTTTGACTTTCCTAAGGCAACCCACGTGTGCTATGCTTTGATGTAGATAATCTTGAACATATTATGAGACAAATAAACTCTTTTTCATGAAATTTTCGATTGGTAGAAGCTAGAGAAGTGAAAAATACAGCCAAGAATAAAAAGGTTGGTTTTTGTGGAATATTGTTCATTTTTTGGTTCCTGATTTAAAGATTAAGGGTATTGTGTTTATCATCAGGAAATGATTTCTAAGATGCAGAATAATACTTGAAAGTTTAGAAATCAGAATAAAGTTAGTGGTAAGTAGCATGATTGAGTTTGAGATAAGCTACAAACAGTTTTTCTAGCATCTATGTGATTATGTGAAATGTGTGAATTTTCTGGTATCATTTGGTATAGTATTTGTACAAAGCCATACATGGTTTTACTCCTTGTTAAGTCTATATTATGTTTAAAATATGTTTGGGGCATGAAAGATTTCATAATACGATTTTATGCCATTTTTTCCAAAGTGTCGCAAAATTGTTTTTAATATGCTGCAGTGTCACATGACGTGTATTCAATGATTTTTCTGGAACTTTTGAGAGCTCTGATTAACATGATTCTTTTTGCATATGGTAGCAACATGAGTTGGAATATTCTAGGAATTTTGAAATAATTTTATAAGGTAATCTTGCCTCTCAAAATAGATCTGGTGTGACAGGGTATCAAACTATACTTCCTTTAGTACATGTTTTTGTAAATTGTGACTTGTTTATGTGAAAACTCGAGTGTTTGTGGACGCACATCACTAGCAACATGGTTTTACCATGGTTATGGCAAAAGAGCAGGCTAGATTGTTGAGGAAAATATGGGGTACATCCCATAAAATGGAAAAGAGCTATTGTATAATATGATATAACCAAATCTTAGAGGTGTTGATGAGTTGGTTGCGTTTCTTGTCCATCTCTTAGGTGCGATAGGATAGGATTACGGACTCTGAAACTATGGTGATGCTAAAACCATGGTTTTGGAGGGGTTAGCAGACCTTATATGGCAATTGAAAGAAAAAGAAAGTGTTGTCATATGTGTTATTGTTTCATTATGTGATGTTATGATTGTTTACATATGTGTGTTTCATTTGCATCGTATTTTTACTTATTTCAGACTCATGGCCACTCACCCCCTATAGTTACCTCAGAGGAATATTAAAGGGTAGAAGATCAGTTGTCGACGTGTGAAATATCTATTTTGTAAGACTTCCGCTTAACGCTAGTATTGTATAATAGTTTTCGTACTGTAATTGTCTAAAGTTTGGAATCTTAGTTGATATATGTATGTTTACTTTTGTATATATGGATTTTAAATAAAATTGGAGTATAAATGCTACAATTTAAGCATTGTGTTTCTTTTTAAAAGTACGGCATGTCATGAACCTCTTGTTTTATATGATATAATTGAGGGGTATGACAAATTTCTTGTGGAGAAATATTGTGAGTCGCTTTGGATTGCCTCAATAATTGTTTGATATCAAACAATGAAACTCAATTCAATGGACGGATGGTTCCATAATTTTGCATTAGACTAGGCATTACACATCATTTTTCTTCAGTCGGTCATCCTCAAACTAATGGGCTCACGGAAGTATCTAATCGAGCTATCCTGAAGGGATTAAAAACTAAGTTTGATGATATAGGGGGAAAATGGCCCGATCACATTTATGAAGGTTTGTGGGCCTATAGAACTACACCTCGATCTACGACCCTTGAATCAATGTTTTCTTTGGTTTATGAAGAAATTAGTCCAGTGGAGGTGGGTATTCGATCACCTCGGATAACTCAATATGATGAGTATGTGAATGATGAAAGAACTTTGCTGGATCTGGAAATATTAGAAGAGAAAAGAAACGATTTTTACGCGCGCATGTGCTCCTATCAATGAACCATGGAACGGCCCATAACAAGCGGGTTTTCCACAGAGAATATTCCGAAGGTGACCTCGTTCTTAGAAGCGTAAGAGTTTAAAGGAACGTAGGAAAACTGGGTAGAAACTGGGGAGGGCCCTATCGACTTTCAAAAAAACTAGGAGTAGGGCCTTACAAGTTAGAAACTCTAGATGGTGATGAGATCCTCCGAACCTGGAATGTCATGAATTTGGGCCATTATTTTTTGAAAACCTTTGATCATCAATGTCAATTCAGTTTCAAAAATGTTGTTCTCCAAATATGATAAGAATACAACAAGCATAATATAAACTACCCTCCGATGGAAAAGTGATCGGTTTTGAAGATGAAATATTCTAGACGAGTCTGGACTGGTGACTTCTTCGATTTAGCTTTAAGGCTCCCAGACAGTAGTGACCGCTTGATTGCATCAGATGCTCCTACATATGGTGAGTACTTTAAGCAAATCACAAAGCTCCCGAAACTCATTACGAACTCAATACTCATTCCAACGGTCTTTCCCATCTGAAGATGCTCTTGTGCATTGGTACTCTATCGCAGTGCGAGAGAACATGAACTAGTAGCCCCGATCAAAAGGTAATAAAGCAAGTCTTTGGACTCATGGAGAACCAGGGTTGTGTCGTCCAAATTTATCATGATCATAGGGACGGATAAGAGCGATCTAACCATAAAGGATTTACAACTTGTTAACCCCATCCAAGTTCTAGTTCAAATTATATAAGGGAGACCGATGGTCCTAAGTGCGAACCTATACTTCATAAAAATTTAATAAAATGTCAAGCTTCTAATAAAACACTTCGGGATAAAATAAAACGCTTAGTGTTATTACTTAGAAGTTAAATTCAGTATAAAACATGGGAAAGAATGGGTCATTATATTAAAAAAAAGGAGGAACATCGAAACAAGATACAAAGAAGTGTTAGACTATTCCAAATCTATTTTTCCCTCCTCCTTGTTTGTTCATTGCTCTTGACCTTCGGTTCGGGCAGCAAGCTGGGTTTGTGTTTCTTCTTGATCGGCCAAAATTTGGTTGACCAATCTCTCCATATCTCCAAAGAGATGAAAGTTGGGATCATATGCTAGGACTGGTTCCTCTAAGGAATGGATTACCTTGAATTCTCCATCCCTCTCCAATGGATCGATCTGATTCCATCTTTCATCATCAGGCTGAAGCCCGAACCGTATCGTCACCTGGCTCCACATGTTGTCCAAGTACTTGGAGATAGAGGCCCAATATATGTTATCTGTCAAGGCAAATAACAAAGGGGATCGGGCGAATCCTAACAGCGCGTCTTGTACCGATCCTTCTATGGCTGCACGAATCCCATCAAGATTTTCTTCTATAGAAGCCTTTTCCTCTTGGCCCGAAGAAGGAGTCGGTTGAATTTATTCCTCTCCTCTTGGACCCGATGCTGGATTTTGTTCATCTACTAAGACATTTCCTGCGTTTGAGCTTCTAGGTCAGCGATCCGGGACATCGCAGGGTTCACTTCTCTCTGGGCTGCCTTACATTTTCGTTCCAACTCAGAAACCTGAGATGACAGGAGCGATATCTGGTTTCCCGCTCCTAAAAATTCGTTGCCAAGCTTCTCACTTTAGGCCCGGACAAAGGCCACAATATACACGTAACTACCCAGGAATAGGGCATATGTCGGGCAATGGATCTCCAAAGAACGGCTACCACAAAAGGGTGTAGGGGAAATCGTAAGCTGCACTTCAGGGACGCATAACTGATAGGTATAGAGTTCGGGGAAGTCATCATTTCCGCAGGAATGAAACAAAGAACATCCTCTTTCCCCATCATTATTGGATAATGAGCGGGAATAGAGAACTTGACCCGAAGTTCCTCGGTATCTATTTCGGACATGATTGGGTATCTAGCTTTTGCGAGGTGCCATAGTTTTTACCTTGAGAGTTTTGATTAACAAAGACCGGTATTTTTGAGAAAACGAAAGCGCGTAGAGGTTTAGCGTTCTTTGGAAATTTTTGCAAATGACGATAGAGGGTGAATAGTATTATAACCCCATGTTATATACTTTTCCCTTGGCCATTAACGGATCGACACGTCTACTGCTGCAGGCGGTTGCAGTCTAACTGTATTCATCACGCCTGTCAGTTAACAAAGTACGGAAAGGTGAATGTCTATTTTAACGTTACTCTGAACGCTATGAGATAGCGTGTCATATCCCTCAATTATACCATATAAAACAAGAGGTGCATGACACGCCGTGCTTCGAAAAAGTAACACAAGGCTTATATCCTAGGTTGTTCCTCTAATTTTATTATAAAATTTGTATTTACAAAAATAAACATACATATATTAACTAAGATTCCAAAACATTAAAGAACTACAATACAAAATCTTTGATCACCATTTTTACAATACAAAACTACAACGATAAGCGGAAATCTTACAAAGTATAAAGTTTATTTTACATGTAGACAACTGATCATCTACCCTCTAGTACTCCTCTGATGTACCTGGAAGGAGTGAGTGGTCATGAGTCTGAAATAAGTAAAAATACGTTGAAAATGAAACATATATATGTAAACAATCATGACATCACATAATGAAACAATAACACATAGAACAATATTTATCTTTAAATTGCCATATAAGGTCTGGTAACCCCTCCAAAACCATGGTTTCAGCATCACCATAGTTTAAGAGACCGTAATCGTATCCTACCGCACCTCAGAGATTTACAAGAAATACAACCAACTCATCAACACCTCTAAGATTTGGGTCATATCATATCATAAAATATAAAAGTTTTTTTCCTCTTTATGGTCTGTACCCCATATTGTTCTCAACAAGCTAGCCCGCTCTTTAGCTATAACCATTGTAAAACCATGTTGCTAGTAATGTGCGTCCACAAACACTCGAGTTTTCACATAAACAAGTCAAAATTTACAAAAACAACATTTACTAAAGAAAGTGTAGTTTGATACTATGTCACACCAGATCTATTTTGAGAGCCAAGATTACATTCTAAAATTATTTTAAAATTCCCAGTATACACCAACTCATGTGGCTATATGCAAAAAGAATTATGTTAATCAGAGCTCTCAAACGTTCCAGAAAAATCATTAAATACATCACATGTGATACTGCACAGATTTAAAACAGTTTTGCGACACTTTGAAAAATATGGCATTAAATCGTATTCTGAAATCTTTCATGCACCAAACATATTTTTACCAAAATATAGACTCAACAAGGAGTAAAACCATGTATGGGTTTGCAACAAATACTATACCAAAATATACCAAAAAATTCACACATTTCACATAATCACATAGATGCTAGAAAAACTGTTTGTAGCTTATCTCAAACTCAATCATGCTATTTACCTCTAACTTTCTTATGATTTCTAAACTTTCAAGTATTATTCCACATCTTAGAAGTCATTTGCTGATGATAAACACAATACCCTTAACCTTAACATCAAAGGAACCTAAAAATGAACACTATTCCACCAAAACCAACCTTTGTTCTTCTTGGCTGTATTTTTCTCTTCTATACCTTCTACCTTTCGAAAATTTCATGAAAAAAAGTTTATTTGCCTCATAATATGTTCAAGATTATCTACATCAAAGCCTAGCACACGTGGGTTGCCTTAGGAAAGTCAAAATGACATCAAATCATCATTTTCTATCTATAATTTTACTTAACTTGTCTATATAGTATTGTTTCTCATCTATATTAGTTAAATATTTCCATTTCTCTCTAATAAACTAGATCAAAGTCTAAAGATGTGTTACCTATTCTTCTAGGAAACTGATAAATTATATCAACATGGCATTGTAATAATAATTTAACCACACATATTTCTCAACACTAACTCTTGTGACTTTTATTTTTCTTGTCATACTATGTAGAGTCTCACATAGCCGTTACCGATTTCAAATTTAAACTCAATTCAAAATTCACAAGTATAGGATCGGTCCTAGGGACGCTTGGCACGGCTGGTTCGGGAACGGTCCCTACTCTTTACCCATGATCGGGTAACATGTTTAATATATTTTCCATCCTGTGATCGGTCTTGTATCACCTCTGCGATTGGGATAAAGCCTGAGGGGCTAGTGATGAGAGCTTCGGGACCCAGTTCCCAGAACCAGTGGAGACCCAAAGCACATTGATCTAATCCATGTAACAAGAAACGAACCTACGCATGCTGTAATCCAGGACTTGGCAACGATTCATCTTTGAATGAGATTCACAGAGCCCGATGGGCCGCTCAACCGTCTGGACCGAAGGAAGATGGCCAAGACCGATCCTTTGAGAATTGCAAGATCGGTCCCCAAGCGGTTAGTTTGTTACCATCGGTTACAAGCGGGCAGAACAGCGCTTACGAGCGGACATCGGTTATTTTGTTAGAGCAGTTACATGCCGGTTCCATCTCCGCATCTATAAAAGGGAGGCGAATCTGCAAGCTCGAGAGGATCTTTTGATCGCGTGCATGCCTATGTTAGCTGCACAACTCTTTTTACGCATTGTCGTTCTTTCTTAGTCATTTTCTAAGCCTCCAAGATTTATAATTACATTATTTTCGTATTAGATCAGCTTAGAGTATTCTTACTCTTAGCTATGTGGTTTCTCCTCTTTCTAAGTGGTTTTCCACGTTAAATCGCGTTATTATTTGCTTCGATTACGTTTACAAAGTTATCTCCCAAATCATAAAACATGTCTCCAGTGATCTCGGGCATGTGACTGTTAGATAGATCTTTTAGACCCTAACAGTTGTGTTGATTGATAGTAAGAACTAAGAACAAACATGAGATGTCATGTTTATATGCCAAAACTCATTATTCTGCCTGAAAATTATGATTTCTAGTAAATTCAATGAAAAAAGAAAATTTACTTGTCACAAGTTGATTATTAGCTTTATACCAACTACCAAGAAAATAAAAGCAGCCGTGTCATCTCAATTTACCCAATCGAGAATATGTAAATAAATGTAAGGTTCTCCAAACACATGCCGGTACAGAAACGCCATTCCTTATCTCATTATTATTTTATGTTGTACACACCATGTTTTTCAATCAAAAATATTAATATTCAAAGTTTCTCGCTATGTGTAATTTCATTTTCAACAAAAAAACTCATCATTTTATACATGTCATGTGGCATTAATCAAACATGGGGGAGCCAACATCGTAATCAATTTTGATAGTAGTCATAAATGGAAAACATTATTCATATTGAATCGAGATCAACTGATGACACACAATGCCCTGGTTGAGAAAGAATCGCTAATGAAATAGCACTGAAGAAACGGAATTTTTGCCCTCCTTGCTAAGGATTTTTTTGCGAATTTTGTTAGAACCAAATAATATCTAGGCACTCAAGGTTGTTTTGTGACTATAATATATGAATGAGACAATTTCCTTAGGAACAATGATTCGCATTAGTGACTACACATTACCAATGTTTTCATACTGATTCATAATTTTGTTCCAATCGGTATGATCATTATGGATGTATACTAGCATATATAAAACTAATTCCTTTTATACTAAAAAGTTTTTTAAAAAAATATGTTTTTATTATTTTTGTAGAGCTGGACCCGAAAATACTCAAGATCCGACCATAGAAACTAGTTGCAATGACCCGCTTCCTATTTACACGATACTGTATGTTTTAGAGTAAAGTAACTCTAATGACTCTCACTTAGTCCTCACAGATTTACTTTATTCCTAGCAATAACTTTTTAGTGGACCATCCACCTATCATGCATGTACTCTAAGGTAAGCACGCCTAACTTTGTGCTTTCACTAGTATCCTTGTCATTTTGCTAAGGAAAAGTTCTCGTGTAGTGATAGGTAAATCATTAAACTTAACATATGGTATTTCCCCATCTATAGCCGATGCTGTGATTTACCTAAGGTCGGTACCCCTAGATGTGTCACATTTGGTATCAGAGCATGACATAGTTATAGTCGGTGCGTGTGACAAACCTCAATGAGGACATGGAGTCCATAAGGAGGGGTGAATGTAAAACCCCTCTAGGATGTTGGTGCACGTTAGGAAAATATATGATTGGCTTTAGATGAGAAACGATCATATGCTAAGTATAATGATTTGTCCATCACTTGCACGAGACTTTTAAACTAGCAAAGTGGCAATGGTCCTAGAGGAACCGGAATGGGTGCTCTACTGTAAGCTTATGGCGTAATGTTGGACCGAGTGTATCGTAATAGAAAGAAACATTGGGAATTGAATTTAGGGATTGGTGAGGAAGAAGTGTGTAAAGGAAAATGTGTTAAATGTGGAGATCGGTATTGGTATCGATCGGTCACACTTGGATGATGATCGGAAATGTGGTCAATCGGGGCACACATGGAAGACGGGATGGTCAATATTGGTATCGAGCGGTTGAGGACCGAAGTACGCAATACCGAAGATAACAAATGGACCGAAGCGATCGGGTCGAGGACCAAAGCACGTGATCCGAAGATATGAGATGGAGGAAATCGGTCGAGGAGCGAACTGAGATATGATGGGACTCACTGGTCTAAGATATCGGCAGTTATGGAAGGAAATAAGATCATATCAAATCAGTACATATAAACGCATATATATGATTTTATTTTGGATAATCATATATGAAGATATGATCAAATATTAGAAATATTTGTTTGTTACATTAATATTTCAACCACCTCATCTATATAAATGGGTCTTAAGGTTCATTGTCAGGAACTACTTCAATACTCTTGTATTTCGACTTTTCTTCTTCGTGTGTGTGTGTTGTAATATTCTCAAGTGATAGTGAATTTGACCGTTTCCACCGGTCACGTGGTTTTTTCCCATTCCAGATTTCCACGTTGTTACCCGATCATGGGTAAAGAGTACACTTTACCCATGATCTAATTTCTTGTGTCGTTGTTTTCTCTTTGCTTTAATTCTCATGTTCTACTTAATCTATCGAGGTTGTTCGCACACGTGTTCAATCGACAACAATTGTTGTTGGCTGTGGGGTAGTAGTGGTGCAATATGCGATGAGTGACGATAAGGGAAGCCTAAAAATGTTTGACGGATCTTATTTTGCCTATTGGAAAATGCAAATCCGTAATACCCTCTATCGGAATGATCTAGGGGAAGCGTTAGTAGAAAAGAAGTCTGCAGAGATGGAGGATGCGGATTGACAGAAATTGGATCGCAAGGTGTTGGCGATCGTTCAACTATCGTTGTCGAAGAAGGTGGCTTTAATTACAACAAACATACGACGACCTACGGTATAATGAAGGCGTTGTCCGATATGTACGAGTGGCCTACATCGACAAATCGTGTGCTCTTGACACGACAGTTGTATACCATGACGATGGGAGAGGGTGCCTCGGTTGTTGAACATCTAAATGATTTCTGCAACCTTACCGGCCAGTTGTCGCTGGCTGGATATGTCATGGATGATGACAAGCAGGCTGTTGTCGCTCTTGGTTCCATGCTCGAAAGCTGGTCGACGACAATTGATATCATGAGTTGTTAACTGGGGGAAACTCAATTTCGATGATGTGTGAGCTCGACTCATCAGTGAGGAATTGAGACGAAAGCATAAGGGGGATACCAAAAGTAATGCATTGGTGGCAGATTCTTCCCGGGGTCGAAAGAATAACCGAGGGCAGAATGGCGAGAGCAGGACCCGATCGAGGAATCGGGGAAAGTCAAATAATCGGGGGGAGCCCGATTGCTGGAACTGCAGGAAGAATGGACACTTCCACAGGGAATGCAAGGAGCTGAAGAAGGAGGAGAATTCAGCATCGGTAGCGGCTGAATCTGACGATGCACTTGTACTCTGTCTCTAGAGTCCAGTGGAGTCATTGGTGGTTGACTCAGGTGTATCTTTTCATTCCTGTTTTAATAAGAAGTTGTTTAAGTCCTTCAAAGCATGGAATTTCGGGATGGATTATCTTGCCGATGAGAAGTTCATGGAGATCACCGGTCGGGGTGATATACCTATCCGATCCTCAAACGGTTACTGTTGGACATTGAAGGATGTGATGTATATACCCAAACTTAGCAAGAACCTAATATCGGTCGGACAGTTGGATTCCAAGGGGTACTGAACGTCCTTCGGTAGCGGTCAATGGAAAGTGACTAAATGAGCTTTAGTCATCGCTAAAGGAATCAAGTCGGGAACTTTGTATGTGGAGAAACTGATCGGGGCAAATGGGAACCGATCCACTCTCACTACACTGGAGACCAATCGGTCAAATTGGGACCGATCAACGGAGGACCGAAGGAGGTTGCTGAAGATGTGGCACGATAGCCTTGGCCACATGAGTGAGAAGGGCATGAAGATCATGGCCTGGAAAGGCTTATTGCCAATCTTTGAGGACAAAGAAATCGGATTATGTGAAGATTGTGTGCTTGGCAAGCATAGGAGAGTAACCTTTACGAAGGTGAAGCGGAATCGGAAAACCAGCAAGCTGGAACTCGTGCATACCGATGTGTAGGGTATTACACCGGTTGAGTCCATTGGAGGCTCGAAATACTACGTCACCTTCATTAACAACTGTACTCGTAAGGTATGGGTCTATTTTCTACGGAAGAAATCTGATGTGTTCCATACATTCAAAAGGTGAAAAGCACAGGTGCAACTCGAGGCTGGAACCAAATTGAAGTGTCTGAAATCAGACAATGGAGGAGATTATGACGGGGTGGAGTTCAGACATTACTGTTTTGCAAACGATATTAAGCTGGAGCGATCGGTCCCGAACAAGCCGAGGCAAAATGGAGTTGCCAAACGAATGAACCGAACGTTTAATGAGCGTGCCCGATCAATGAAATTTCACTATGGTCTACCAAAGACCTTATGGGCGGATGCTTTAAGTACGGTAGCATACCTGATCAATTGGAGTCCGTCAGTACCACTGGATTGCGAGTTGCCAGAGGAGAAGTGGACTGTGAAGGAAGTGAAGCTGGATCACCTCAAAGGGTTCGATTGCATTGCGTATGCCCACATAGACCCTGAGAAGAGGAATAAACTTGTTGCTAAAGCTGTAAAGACTGTTTTCGTTGGTTATGGAGTTAATTATTTTGGTTACCGGTTCTGGACGGAAGGGAAGAAAATAATTAGATCGGTCGACGCGACCTTCAACAAAGATAAACTTTACAATGATACTATCGCAAAGACTAAAGAGAAGTCTACCAAGGTGATAGTGGTGATACCATCAAGTGGGAGCAGTGGACCTCCGGACAGATCAGAGGAGCCAGAATCTCAGTCTGATTGGTCCGATACCGATCATCAGAATGAAGACCAGGCGACATATGACAATGTCGAAGAAGTCACTCCTATGTTGAGGCGGTCAACCAGGGAGTGGAGATCACCCGATCGTTACACTTCTGCAATGTATTATACATTGCTGACTGATGATGGCGAGCTAGAGAATTTCCGAGAGGTTGTGGAGTCTCGTGAGTAGGAAAAGTGGGAGCTTGCTATGCATGAAGAAATGGCGTCCTTGTCGAATAACATGACTTGGGTCTTGACAGAATTGTCGAGGGGACATCGGGCCTTACTCAACAGATGGGTCTTCAAAGTAAAGCATGAGGCAAATGGGTCCAAACGTTACAAGGCGAAACTTGTGGTTAAAGGATTCTTGCAGAAGATGGGAATTGACTATTCCAAGGTATTCTCACCAGTCGACAAGATGACGACGATCAGGGTGATTTTGAGTATCGTGGATGCGGAAAATCTCCATCTTGAGCAGATGGATGTGAAGACGACTTTCCTTCATGGTGATTTGGAGGAAGAGATTTACATGGCACATCCCGAGGGGTTTAAGGCGCATGGTAAAGAAAATATAGTATGCAAATTGGTAGAGAGTTTGCATGGATTGAAACAAGCTCATCGGCAATGGTACTTGAAGTTTGATTCCTTGATGACCCAACGAGGATTCAAAAGATACGAGACAGACAACTGTTGTTATCTCCGAGGGGGAAAAGGGGCATACGTATCCTTCTACTGTATTTCGATGACATGTTGATCGCAGGGGGTGACATAGAGGAGATAAAACAAGTCAAGCGGGAGTTGTTCGAAGCATTCGAGATGAAGGACCTGGGACCGGTCAAGCAGATTATGGGAATGAGAATTTCGAGAAATCTGCAGAAGGGTACTCTTACCTTGTCTCAGGAAAAGTACATTGAAAAGGTGATTAATCGGTATGAAGTGGGAGACTTGAAAGTGACTAAAACACTTTTGGGAGCACACATGAAACTCTCAAAGGAGCAGGCGCCGATGACCGACCAGGAGACTGAAGAGATGAAGAATGTGCCATGCTCTTCAGCGGTCGGGAGTTTGATGTATGCAATGGTCTGTACGAGACCTGATATTGCACATGGAGTGGGAGTCATGAGCAGGTTCATGTCGAACCCTGCGAAAGAGCATTGGGAAGCAGTGCTATGGTTGCTCCGATACATCAAAGGGACATCAAGACGGGAGCTATGTTTTAGAAGGGGACCGATGGAACTAACATGGTACGTGGACGCCGACCTCGGAGGAGATCTGGACGATCGGAAGAGTACATCGGGGTATGTATTCACTGTTGGCAGTACATGTGTTAGTTGGAAGTTGAATTTGCAAAAGTGTGTCTCACTTTCCTCAACTGAGGCAGAGTATGTTGCTATTTCGGAAGCAGGAAAGGAGATGGTATGGCTCCAGAATTTCCTGATGGAGATCGGTAAATGGACCGATCTGCGAACTTTGTACAGTGACAGTCAGAGTGCCATATGTTTGGCGAAGAACCCGATATTTCATGCGAGGACGAAGCACATTGAGTTGAAATATCACTATATTAGGGATATGCTCAAGAGAAAGACGCTTCAATTGATGAAGATCAAAGGCATTGAAAATCCGGCAGACATGCTGACGAAGTGAGTCACTGTGACGAAGCTAGAGCTGTGCGTAGCTCTATTTGGTCTCACCAAGTGAGTTGGTGAGCGAGGACTATCAAGAGAAGATGCATTATCGATCTTCAAGTGGGATATTGTTAAGTGTGGAGATCGGTATTAGTATCGATCGGTCACACTTGGATGATGATCGGCAATGTGGTCGATCGGGGCACACATGGAAGATGGGTTAGTCAATATTGGAACCGAACGGTTGAGGACCAAAGTACGCAATACCGAAGATGACAAATGGACCGAAGCAATCGGGTCAAGAACCGTAACACGTGATCCGAAGATATGAGATGGAGGAAATCGGTCGAGGACCGAACTGAGATATGGTGTGGCCCACTAGTGTAAGATATCGACAGTTATGGAATGAGATATTGAAGGAAATAAGATCATATCAAATCAGTATATATGGAATCATATATATGATTTGATTATGATTAATCATATATGAAGATATGATCAAATATTAGGAATATTTGTTTGTTACTTTAATATCTCAACCACCTCATCCATATAAAGGGGTCTTATGGTTCATTGTCAGGAACTACTTCAATACTATTGTATTCCAAGTTTTCCTCTTCGTGTGTGTGTTGTAATTTTCTCAAGTGATAGTGAATTTGGCCGTTTCCGTCGGTCATGTGGTTTTTCCCATTCTTGTGTCGTTGTTTTCTCTTTGCTTAAATTCTCATGTTCTACTTAATCTATCGAGGTTGTTCGCACACGTGTTCCGTCCCCAACAAAATGTACATCAGTGTNTTCAATCGAAAATTATAAATTGTATTTAACTCGCGGTCTTCCCGAAAAAGTAAATGAATCACCTATGAAATTGTCCGAAATCGTCAATATAAATTTCGAGAAACATTTAAATGGAAACTTAAACAAATAAATTTCATCAAACATTAATAAACTTCAAGTATTGACGAATGCAAATTGGTATCGTTGTATTATGTTTGATCGAAAATTATAAATCAGATATAAAACTAATAATTTTTCAATTTATAAACACTATATGTAAATTTTGAGGACCAAATTAGCCATACACAAGTTCATGGACTAAAAGTGTCACGTTTTGCAAACTTTGAGGACCATTAACTCCGTTAGAGACCAAATTTGCCAAAAACTAGAAACTTTGTGGATCAAATTTGCGTAATTTTAGTACGGGGACCTTATATGCGACAATTATAAATTACAATTATAGGGACCAAGTATACTACACACATAAGTTTGGGGAACAGTTTTGGATACATCAAACTTTAGGGATTGATTTTGCCAAAATTAGAAAGTTTTGGGATTAAAATTGTCAAAAAATCCAAACTGTGGGGAACAAAAATGTCTTCCGCCCATTTTATATTTGTATAAGCCCATGGAAAACAATCTTAATTTAGTAGGTTCATCTAATCGGGTCGAAAAGAAAGTTTGGAAGAAACAAGGCTCAATACGGTATGATCCCATTGTCGAGATTTCTTATCGAGTCGGAGTATTCAACAAAGTTGATTTGATTCTATAAACTTATGTAGATGTATATGAATATTGTTACGAACATTAAAGAAGATGAAGTTTATAAGAAGAATTGGAGAATGCAAATTGACAATGTGAATTAAATTGATAATGATTATGAAAGCTATAGAGTGCAAATTCATAGTTTATAAATTATTCTTCCCAAGTCGCTTGCCTCGAAGAAAAAACTTCCATTTGACGAGTAGTTGTGTTGATAGTTTTCAATTGCGGGATATAAGTCTTCTTCCTGAGACGTGAGAGGGTTATACTCTAAGATTTTTGGTATTTGATAAATTCGGAGGATGTGGAAGTTGTGTATGTTTCTTTCTTAATTGCTCCATGATCATGCATACATTAAATATTGAGCAAAACTTTTTAACAATGGTTATTTGACAATAAAGTTGTAGACGAAGGAATACAAGATCACCTAGTTAGAAGATTCTCTATGATATTTTCTTGTCATCATAATGTTTCATACGATTTCGAGCATATGATAAATTTTGTGGAAGAGCTTGAAGTAATTATTGATGTTAATCCTAAAGCTGTGTCCAAGCTGAAGCATTATTTCGAAGGACGAACGGTTTATGTTTACACGGATCAACCTCTGAAAGTGCTACTTAAGCAAAAGGATTTGAATGAGAGATTGGCTAAATGGGCGATTAAACTCAGTGCTATGTACCTGGAATTCTTGCCCCGAAGGGCGATCAAGGCTCAGGTTCTCGCCGATTTTGTGGTTGAAATGACCCGATCGGCCATTTATATCAACCAAGAGGATGATCGATGGACGATCCACGTAGATGGATCAACCTTCGGAGGAAGAGGAGCGGGCATTACCTTAACAACTGTACAAGGTGACCTTATTCATTCCGCAGTTAAATTCTCCTTTACTAGAACAAATAACGTGGTGGAATATGAGACAGTATTATCTGGAATGGCCCTTGCTCGCAAAATGGGAGTTAGCAGAGTGCGAATGTTCTCAGACTCCAAGTTAGTAGTCGAACAATTCGCAGGGAGATTCGAGACTCATGATCCGATGATGAAGTTATATTGCGCTAAAGTTCTGGAGCTATCTAAGAAGTTCAGTGAGTTCTCGCTAGACCATGTGCCACGAGAGCAGAACAAGGTTGCCGACGCACTGGCCAGATTGGCTTCGGGCATACCTGACATTGAGCCAAGTACTATTTCGGTCCATATTCAGGACCGACCTTCGGTCGAGATCTCAGTGACCGAACAATCTATTGAAGAAATCGGGGCTCTATGTCACGAACTCCAGGGCTTGAATATTGATGCTACGCAATCTCCAGGAGAACCCAATTGGATGGACTCCTTTATCAAATATCTCTCAAACGGGTGTCTCCCTGAAGATAAATCTGAAGCCAGAAAAATAGAGGTTCGGGCTAAACGATTCACTGTAGTTGACGGACGCTTGTTTAAAAAGAGCTTTGAGGGCCCGCTTCTGCGTTGTTTATCTCCTATGAGGCCGAAGCCGTCATGATTTATGTTCATGAAGGTATTTGCGGCATCCATTCAGGGGCCCGATCCTTATACCACCGCATTATCAGAGCTGGGTATTTTTGGCCAACATTGCTTGCTGATGCCAAGCAATACACTAAGCGTTGTGCAATATGCCAGTACCACGCCCCACTTCCGCAATTACCTGGGGCTCCTTTATCGATCACCCCACTACCTTGTCCTTTCGACAGGTGGGGGATCGACATCCTCAGACCTTTTCCCCGGTCCATAGGGCAAAGAAAGTTTTGCATAGTTGCGGTGAAATATTATTCGAAATGGATCGAGGCAGAAGCTGTAGCCATCATCTCGGAAAAAGTGGTCAAACACTTTATCTGGCGAAATATTGTGAGCCGCTTCGGAGCTCCCCGAGCGCTCATATATGACAATGGGACTTAGTTCCGAGGAAGAAGCATACGAGACTTATGCACCAAATTGGGTATCATCCAGCATTTCTCATCAGTAACCCATCCCCAGACCAATGGACTTACGGAGGTATCTAACAAAGTTATCCTGAATGTATTAAAAACCAAGTTAGAAGACTTTGGGGGTAAATGGCCTGAACACATCTACGAGGTTCTATGGGCATACCGAACTACACCTCGCTCAACAACCCAGGAATCACCTTTCTCATTAGTGTATGGGACCGAAGCTGTTAGCCCGGTGGAGGTTGCCATCCGATCACCTCGGATATCTCAATACGACGAACATATGAATGGTGAAAGGAGATTTTTGGACCTCGAGATGGTTGAAGAAAAAAGAGATGCAGTTTATGCACGGATGCGTGCTTACCAGCGGAATATGGAACGGGCCCATAACAAACGGGTCCTCCCAAGGGAATTCTTTGAAGGCGACCTCGTCCTCAGAAGCATTAAGGTGCAGAGGAATGTTGGAAAGCTGGACAGAAATTAGGAGGGACCATATCGCATATCGGCGAAATTGGAGTCAGGTGCGTATAAACTTGAAACATTGGATGGTATAGAGGTCTCCCGAACTTGGAATGTCATGAATTTAAGGCGATACTTCTTATGATTTTTCGATTAATGTGTNAGCCGCTTCGGGGCTCCCCGAGCGCTCATATCTGACAATGGGACTCAGTTCCGAGGAAGAAGCATACGAGATTTATGCACCAAATTGGGCATCATCCAGCATTTCTCATCAGTGGCCCATCCCCAGACCAATGGACTTACGGAGGTATCTAACAAAGTTATCCTGAAGGGATTAAAAACCAAGTTAGAAGACTTTGGGGGTAAATGGCCTGAACACATCTACGAGGTTCTATGGGCATACCGAACTACACCTCGCTCAACAACCCAGGAATCGCCTTTCTCATTGGTATATGGGACCGAAGCTGTTAGCCCGGTGGAGGTTGCCATCCGATCACCTCGGATATCTCAATACGACGAGCATATGAATGGTGAAAGGAGATTATTGGACCTCGAGATGGTTGAAGAAAAAAGAGATGCAGTTTATGCACGGATGCGTGCTTACCAACGAAATATGGAACGGGCCCATAAAAAACGGGTCCTCTCAAGGGAATTCTTTGAAGGCGACCTTGTCCTCAGAAGCATTAAGGTGCAGAGGAATGTTGGGAAGCTGGACAGAAATTGGGAGGGACCATATCGTATATCGGCGAAATTGGAGTAAGGTGCGTATAAACTTGAAACATTGGATTGTATAGAGGTCCCCCGAACTTGGAATGTCATGAATTTAAGGCAATACTTCTTATGATTTTTTGATTAATGTGTGACTCAATAAAAGACATTCCATTAAACGTAAATGGCAAACTAGTAAATACAAAAGTTCACTATTTCTAATAGAATGATGGACCGATCTTGGGGTTGTGTAAACTTAGGACGAATCTGGACTGGTGACCGAAGCTTCTTATCCGCAAGGTTCCCAAGTTGCAGTGACCGCTCTGACGAGTCAGATGCTCCTGCACTTGCCCAGCCCCATGGATGAGTTGTGATTCTCCCAGAACTCATTACGAACTAAGATATTCCCTCCAACGGCATTCAGTCTTTAGAGATGGCCTTTTGTACCTGCGAAATCTGCCACAACGAAAGGAATGATAGTCAACATATCAAAACATAAGATCGGTCCTCACTTAAGACGTTTTATGAGCCAAGCTTAACCGGTAAAACCTAAGGGACTTTAATAGAACCAAGGTTCGGCGAAAGCCTACAAAAACTCATAACTAACGCAAACCACGCCTACTCAATTACGTAATGATTCCAAGGACGGAATAAGAGTGACCCATACACCATGTAAAACGACCGATCCAATCAAATTTGACATAAATAAACTACATATAACGTCTGGGACCGATGGTTGACAACCTATAAGTGTCCCCGATCTTATACTTGTTAGTTTATTCTGAAGTTAAGATGAACTACTTCGTTGAACTTAAAACTTATTAGTTTATTCCGAAGTTGGTTATATCAATTCATTCTGGTAATTAAAACAGCTAAAGCTGAAAGAAAAGGGAGGAAAAATTTTTATATAAATCAAAGGGATGGCAGATACAAAGTAATTCCTAACTAATCTGCCCCTCCTCTTGATCCTCATCTTCGGGCTCCTGGGGTTCGGTTTGTTCGGCGAGCCGTTTCAACTCTTCTTCTTGATCAGTCACCTTCTGGTTGACCGCTTTCTCCATCTCTTCAAAGAGATAAAAGAAAGGATCCTCCTCCAGTACAGGCTCTTCCAAAGTTGGAATAACCTGAAATTTGACATCCTTCTCCAGTGGCTCGATCATCTTCCATCGCTCGTCCGAAGGGGAAAGCCCGAACGTCTGGATTACCTCCTCTCGCATGTTATCCAGATACTTCGCAGTATAAACCCCGTGTATGTTGTCCGCTAAGGCGAACAGCAACGGGGACTGAGCGAACCCCAGGACCGCTTCCCGAACCGAACCTTCAGAAGAAGTGCGGGCCCTCGTCAACTCCTCATCCAAGGCCGCTTTTTCCTCTTGGGCCCGAAGGAGAAGCTCGTTCATTTTGTTCCTCTTCTCCTGGGCCCGACCTTGGACTTGGTTAATTTCCTCATCTTTGGCCCGCAGCTGAGCCTCCAGTTCGTTTATTCGTCCCTGAGCTGCTTCCCCCACCTTCTCTAGCTCAGTGACTTTGTCTGCTAAGAGCGAAACCTCCGTCCCGGCTCTTAGCAGCTCGTTATCCAATCGGTCATGGTCCTCCCGCACCGTGATCAATTCCCCGTGCTTGATATCAACTTGCCTTTTTGCAAGGTCAAGTTGCTCTTGGACTTTTTGGGATACAACGCCATCGCCTTGGTAGTTCTCCATGGTGATGGCCGTTGTGAAAGATTTCCTCAACATCTGCAAAACACAATACATGGTTAAGGATAAAGCTTCGGGCCTCAAGTTAACTAAGAATTACCTTAAATGTGAGGTCAAGGTAGCTTTCCATGATGTCTTCTGCAGATACGTCCGCTTGGACGTTATCTAGGTTCTGCTCCCCAAAAAGGCGGAAGTCCTTCACAAAGGCACTCCGCCAGGAGGACAACTTCCTCCCCTGGCTTAACCTGCTCAGCAGATCCAAAGCAACTCCACAATCAGAGTTGGTCTTCAGGCCCTGCCCAGGTTCCTTCAAAACGATCCCCTTGTTGGGGACCGGAGCGCAACCTCCCTTCTTCAGCCTCTTCAGCTCCTGCGGAGGCTCTGCTTCGGCCACCCTCTTTCCTTTTCCTAGGGGGACCGGCGGCAGGGAGACGTTCGGCTTAAGCGGAGGACCGGGGAGAACCTTCTCCACGGGAACGGCTCCCTGCAGCAGCAAAGTAATAGTCTTAGCGTTAATAAAAGAACTATTACCGATTTGATAGAGGCTGGATAAGCTCAGAGAACGAATCCGAGCCTTTATCACCTCCTCTACAACTCCAAATACCCAATAAGCAGGCCCCTCTCCGCTTGAGGATTGCCCGGTCCAGCGAAGGGTCAATGTGCCCTTGCTGGTTGTTTAGACTGGGGGTTCCCTGACCCCGAAGGGACCATCGTGCCTCCCGTTGCCGATTCACTTGCTTCGGCGCTGCCCAATGCTTCCCTTTGACCCTCAAAAGGGCGAACCAAAGTAGCTGCCATACGTTTAAAACGGGCGCTCGGCATCGTCTCAGTTGAATCTGCAAAACGGATACATAAGGATCAGGATTGTAAAACACAAGTATTATCTCATACCCGATCCTTCTGATGGATCTGAATCTGAGCTAGAAGATAAAACCCCCTTCGGGGCTGGGGCTCCGGTCCTACCCGCAACACCTATATCTATTAATCTTCTCTTCCGAAGCAGATCTATTCGCTTAAGGCATGCTTCGGGAGGGGGGAACAACGCAAGAGTATTTGCGGTGTCCGTGCGAGAGGGGTTGAACCTGCTTCGGTCCAATTGCCCTATGCGTGGGTGTGTTATGCGTGGCCATACTTTCAACAGATCCTCTTGCGGAACTGTCATCCACACATAACAAACCTCCCACGCATGGAGGGACTCCTCCTTATCTACAATGGCGCACTCCTTGATGCGCACCGCTATATAGTATAACTTACGACACCCCAACAGACCTTTCCCCTTTCGGACCCAACCAAGAACAGATATTAAATAAATGTTCTAAGGTTGGGGCCCGAAGCTGTTGGTGACAATAAAAGATAAACGCTATAATATATACATAACAGCCCGGGAATAACGCAAAAGTGGGGCAGTGGATCTCCCTAAGCACGGCCGCTACAAAAGGGTGTAGCGGAAAACGAAGTCTGCACCTTAAAGAGGCGTAGCTTACTAGAATAGCGGACGCCGGCACATTCATCTCCGCCGGAAGGAAACAGGAAACATCTTCCCGTCCCTTCCAAATAGAGTAATGCACCGGGATTGAAAACCTAGACCTAAATTCCTCAATGTCTAACTCAGACATAGAGGGATAACGCGTTTTATGAGGAGCCATAAGCGGTTACCTTAGAAAAAAAAGAGGATTGAGAGGCGGTTTGGCGAAACAGCGGTTGAAGGCACAGAGCTTGACTGCAAGTTTTTCTCACGAGAATGACGATGAGAATAAATAGTGCCCAGAACCCCCGATTTAAATATTAATCTTCCAACCAATGGTGTGCTGCCACGTAACACTGTCCACAACTGTGACAGTACGGACTGTACTCATCACGCCTTTTGAACTTTCGAATATGAAGAGGCGCGGGCTAAGATATTAATATTTAAAGAATATCAAGGGTAAAAAGATAATTTAAACCGATGTTAGTAAATTTTAAGCATAATCTGCCCCTGCTCTAAGGCAAAGATCGGTCCCCTGGACTCTCACTATCTACAGGTACGGTCCCCAGTTCTCATGAATGTATAAACATCATGTGATCGGCCTTGTATCACCTCTGCGATTGGCAATCAAGCCCGAGGGGCTAGTGATGAGAACTCTAGGACCGGNCCAATTAAAGTGGACATAAATAAACTAAATATAACATCTGGGACCGATGGTTACTACCTCTTAAGTGTCCCCGATCTTATACTTGTTAGTTGATTCTGAAGTTAAGATGAACTACTTCGTTAAGTTGAAACTTGTCAGTTTATTCCGAAGTTGGTTACATCAGTTCATTCTGGTAATTAAAACAGCTAAAGCTGAAAGAAAAGGGAGGAAAAATTTCATATAAATCAAAGGAATGGCAGATACAAAATAATTCCTAACTAATCTGCCCCTCCTCTTGATCCTCAGCTTCGGGCTCCTGGGGTTCGGTTTGTCCGGCGAGCCGTTTCAACTCTTCTTCTTGATCAACCACCTTCTGGTTGACCGCTTTCTCCATCTCTTCAAAGAGATAAAAGAAAGGATCCTCCTCCAGTACATGCTCTTCCAAAGTTGGAATAACCTGAAACTTACCATCCTTCTCCAGTGGCTCGATCACTCTTCCATCGCTCGTCCGAAGGGGAAAGCCCGAAGGTCTGGATGATCTGCTCTCGCATATTGTCCAGATACTTCGCAGTGTAAACCCCGTGTATGTTGTCCGCTAAAGCGAACAGCAACGGGGACTGAGCGAACCCCAGGACCGCCTCCCGAACCGAACCTTCAGACGAAGTGCGGGCCCTCGTCAACTCCTCGTCCAAGGCCGCCTTTTCCTCTTGGGCCCGAAGGAGAAGCTCGTTCAGTTTGTTCCTCTTCTCCTGGGCCCGACCTTGGACTTGGTTAATTTCCTCATCCTTGGCCCGCAGCTGAGCCTCCAGGTCGTTTATTCGTCCCTGAGCTACTTCCCCCACCTTCTCTAGCTCAGTGACTTTATCTGCTAAGAGCGAGACCTCCGTCCCGGCTCTTAGCAGCTCATTGTCCAATCGGTCACGGTCCTCCCGTACCGTGACCAATTCCCCGTGCTTGATCTCAACTTGCCTTTTCTCAAGGTCAAGTTGCTCTTGGACTTTTTGGGATACAACGCCATCGCCTTGGTATTTCTCCATAGTGATGGCCGTTGTGATAGCTTTCCTCAACATCTGCAAAACACAATACATGGTTAAGGATAAAGCTTCGGGCCTCAAGTTAACTAAGAATTACCTTAGATGTGAGGTCAAGGTAGCTTTCCATGATATCTTCTGCAGATACGTCCGCTTGGACGTTATCTGGGTTCTGCTCCCCAAAAAGGCGGAAGTCCTTCACAAAGGCACTCCGCCAGGAGGACAACTTCCTCCCCTTGCTGAACCTGCTCAGCAGATCCAAAGCAACTCCCCAATCGGAGTTGGTCTTCGGGCCCTGCCCAGGTTCCTTCAAAACAATCCCCTTGTTGGGGACGGGAGCGTGACCTCCCTTCTTCAGCCTCTTCAGCTCCTGCGGAGGCTCTGCTTCGGCCACCCTCTTTCCTTTTCCCAAGGGGACCGGCGGCAGGGAGACGTTCGGCTTAAGCGGAGGACCGGGGAGAACCTTCTCCACGGGAACGGCTCCCTGCAGCAACAAAGTAATAGTCTTAGCGTTAATAAAGGAACTATTACCGATTTGATAAAGGCTGGATAAGCTCAAAGAACGAATCCGAGCCTTTATCACCTCCTCTACAACTCCAAATACCCGAAAGGCAGGCCCCTCTCCGCTTGAGGACTGCCCGGTGCAGCGAAGGGTCAATGTGCCCTTGCTGGTTGTTTGGACTGGGGGGTTCCCTGACCCCGAAGGGACCACCGTGCCTCCCGTCGCCGATTCACTTGCTTCGGCACTGCCCGATGCTTCCCTTTGTCCCTCAGAAGGACGGACCGAAGTAGCTGCCATACGTTTGAAGCGGGCACTCGGCATCGTCTCAGTTGAATCTGCAAAACGGATACATAAGGATCAGGATTAAGTAAAACACAAGTACTATCTCATACCCGATCCTTCGGATGGATCTGAATCTGAGCTAGAAGATAAAACCCCCTTCGGGGCTGGGGCTCCGGTCCTACCCGCAACACCTATCTCTATTAATCTTCTCTCCCGAAGCAGATCTATTCGCTTAAGGCGTGCTTCGGGAGGGGGGAACAACGCAAGAGTGTTTGCGGTGTCCGTGCGAGAGGGGTTGAACCTGCTTCGGTCCAATTGCCCTATGCGTGGGTGTGTTATGCGTGGCCATACTTTCAACAGATCCTCTTGCGGAACTGTCATCCACACATAACAAACCTCCCACGCATGAAGGGACTCCTCCTTATCTACAATTGCGCACTCCTTGGTGCGCACCGCTATATAGTATAACTTACGACACCCCAACAGACCTTTCCCCTTTCGGGACCCAACCAAGAACAGGTTAAAGAAATGTTCTAAGGTTGGGGCCCGACGCTGTTGGTGACAATAAAAGATAAACGCTATAATATATACATAACTGCCCGGGAATAACGCAAAAGTGGGGCAGTGGATCTCCTTAAGCACGGCCGCTACAAAAGGGTGTAGCGGAAAACGAAGCCCGCACCTTAAAGAGGCGTAGCTTACTGGAATAGCGGACGCCGGCACATTCATCTCCGCCGGAAGGAAACAGGGAACATCTTCCTGTCCCTTCCAGATAGAGTAATGCGCCGGGATTGAAAACCTAGACCTAAATTCCTCAATGTCTAACTCAGACATAGAGGGATAACGCGTTTTATGAGGAGCCATAAGCGGTTACCTTAGAAAAAAAAGATTGAGAGGCGATTTGGCGAAACAGCGGTTGAAGGCACAGAGCTTGACTGCAAGTTTTTTCTCACGAGAATGACGATGAGAATAAACAGTGCCCAGAACCCCGATTTAAATATTAATCTCCCAACCAATGGTGTGCTGCCACGTAATACTGTCCACAACTGTGACAGTACGGACTGTACTCATCACGCCTTTTGAACTTTCGAATATGAAGAGGCGCGGGCTAGGATATTAATATTTAAAGAGTATCAAGGGTAAAAAGATAATTTAAACCGATGTTAGTAAATTTTAAGCATAATCTGCCCCTGCTCTAAGGCAAAGATCGGTCCCCTGGACTCTCACTATCTACAGGTACGGTCCCCAGTTATCATGAATATATAAACATCATGTGATCGGCCTTGTATCACCTCTGCGATTGGCAATCAAGCCCGAGGGGCTAGTGATGAGAACTCTGGGACCGGGTACCCTGTAATGGGTGAGGCCCGATAACAGTTGGGCCAACTTAAATAATCAAAACGAAAACTTACAGCCCACTTACACCTTTAAGAAGACCGGCCCGATGTTCAACACAGAGGACCGAAGATAACCTTAGTAAAAATAAGCGTTATCTGCCAGCTGGCTCCACGGTTCGGTCCGAACGGTTACAAAACGGTTACAGGCTCACGCGTTCCACGCTTCGGGCCCTGTCACGTTTATCACGCTTCGGGCCCGATCATGCAGACCACGCATCGGTCCCAGCCTCGTTTTACATCCTGCGATAACAACCTCTAACAAACTTGTCAGAGGCGGTTACAGGACGTGGATTACACTCTCCGGCGACTCTATAAATACAGGGCAAGACGAAGGAAAAGACAGGACCCTTTGGACGCAGAAGAACATCCTGTTACGCTGCCGAATTCTTCTTGCTTTCTTTACCTCGTCATTTTCATTAACCTGTTTGTATGAACTTTGATTCATTTCTTTAGTGAGCAGGCTAAGAGCATAATCAGCTCTTAGTCGAGTGGTTTTCACCCCAGTTCACGGGGTT
Organism: Utricularia reniformis; assembly: GCA_009725065.1. Taxonomy (NCBI): domain Eukaryota; kingdom Viridiplantae; phylum Streptophyta; class Magnoliopsida; order Lamiales; family Lentibulariaceae; genus Utricularia; species Utricularia reniformis. The sequence goes on along the minus strand of RWGZ01001277.1, from coordinate 40,159 downwards.
TCCACTATATATTGATGTGTATTTACTTTGGTTTTCAGCTTTTAATCGTCTTCCTCTTTTAAAGAAATCAGAACCGAGTTNTTGTCCGCAAGGTTCCCAAGTTGCAGTGACTGCTCTGACGAGTCAGATGCTCCTGCACTTGCCCAGCCCCATGGATGAGTTGTGATTCTCCCAGAACTCATTACGAACTAAGATATTCCCTCCAACGGCATTCAGTCTTTAGGGATGGCCTTTTGTACCTGCGAAATCTGCTACAACGAAAGGAAGGATAGTCAGCATATCGAAACATAAGATCGGTCCTCACTTAAGACGTTTTATGAGCCAAGCTTAACCGGTAAAACCTAAGGGACTTTAATAGAACCAAGGTTCGGCGAAAGCCAACAAAAACTCATAACTAACGCAAACCACGCCTACTCAATTACGTAATGATTCCAAGGACGGAATAAGAGTGACCCATACACCATGTAAAACGACCGATCCAATCAAATTTGACGTAAATAAACTAAATATAACGTTTGGGACCGATGGTTGACAACCTATAAGTGTCCCCGATCTTATACTTGTCAGTTTATTCTGAAGTTAAGATGAACTACTTCGTTGAAATTAAAACTTATTAGTTTATTCCGAAGTTGGTTATATCAGTTCATTCTGGTAATTAAAACAGCTAAAGCTGAAAGAAAAGGGAGGAAAATTTTTATATAAATCAAAGGGATGACAGATACAAAGTAATTCCTAACTAATCTGCCCCTCCTCTTGATCCTCAGCTTCGGGCTCCTGGGGTTCGGTCTGTTCGGCGAGCCGTTTCAACTCTTCTTCTTGATCAGCCACCTTCTGGTTGACCGCTTTCTCAATCTCTTCAAAGAGATAAAAGAAAGGATCCTCCTCCAGTACAGGCTCTTCCAAAGTTGGAATAACCTGAAACTTGCCATCCTTCTCCAGTGGCTCGATCATCTTCCATCGCTCATCCGAAGGGGAAAGCCCGAACGTCTGGATAACCTGCTCTCGCATGTTATCCAGATACTTCGCAGTGTAAACCCCGTGTATGTTGTCCGCTAAAGCGAACAACAACGGGGACTGAGCGAACCCCAGGACCGCCTCCCGAACCGAACCTTCAGACGAAGTGCGGGCCCTCGTCAACTCCTCATCCAAGACCGCTTTTTCCTCTTGGGCCCGAAGGAGAAGCTCGTTCAGTTTGTTCCTCTTCTCCTGGGCCCGACCTTGGACTTGGTTAATTTCCTCATCTTTGGCCCGCAGCTGAGCCTCCAGTTCGTTTATTCGTCCCTGAGCTACTTCCCCCACCTTCTCTAGCTCAATGACTTTATCTGCTAAGAGCGAGACCTCCGTCCCGGCTCTTAGCAGCTCATTGTCCAATCGGTCACGGTCCTCCCGCACCATGACCAATTCCCCGTGCTTGATGTCAACTTGCCTTTTCGCAAGGTCAAGTTGCTCTTGGACTTTCTGGGAGACAACGCCATCGCCTTGGTATTTCTCCATGGTGATGGCCGTTGTAAAAGCTTTCCTCAACATCTGCAAAAGATAATACATGGTTAAAGATAAAGCTTCGGGCCTCCAGGTTAACTAAGAATTACCTTAGATGTGAGGTCAAGGTAGCTGTCCATGATGTCTTCCGCAGATACGTCCGCTTGGACGTTATCTGGGTTCTGCTCCCCAAAAAGGCGGAAGTCCTTCACAAAGGCACTCCGCCAGGAGGACAGCTTCCTCCCCTTGCTGAACCTGCTCAGCAGATCCAAAGCAACTCCCCAATCGGAGTTCGACATCGGGCCCTGCCCAGGTTCCTTCAAAACGATCCCCTTGTTGGGGACCGGAGCGCGACCTCCTTTCTTCAGCCGCTTCAGCTCCTGCGGAGGCTCTGCTTCAGCCACCCTCTTTCCTTTTCCCAAGGGGACCGGCGGCAGGGAGACGTTCGGCTTAAGCGGAGGACCGGGGAGAACATTCTCCACGGGAACGGCTCCCTGCAGTAACAAAGTAATAGTCTTAGCGTTAATAAAGGAACTATTACCGATTTGATAAAGGCTGGATAAGCTCAAAGAACGAATCCGAGCCTTTATCACCTCCTCTACAACTCCAAATACCCGAAAGGCAGGCCCCTCTCCGCTTGAGGACTGCCCGGTGCAGCGAAGGGTCAATGTGCCCTTGCTGGTTGTTTGAACTGGGGGGTTCCCTGACCCCGAAGGGACCACCGTGCCTCCCGTTGCCGATTCACTTGCTTCGGCGCCGCCCGATGCTTCCCTTTGTCCCTCAGAAGGACGGACCGAAGTAGCTGCCATACGTTTAAAACGGGCGCTCGGCATCGTCTCAGTTGAATCTGCAAAACGGATACATAAGGATCAGGATTAAGTAAAACACAAGTACTATCTCATACCCGATCCTTCTGATGGATCTGAATCTGAGCTAGAAGATAAAACCCCCTTCGGGGCCGGGGCTCCGGTCCTACCAGCAACACCTATCTCAATTAATCTTCTCTCCTGAAGCAGATCTATTCGCTTAAGGCGTGCTTCGGGAGAGGGGAACAACGCAAGAGTGTTTGCGGTGTCCGTGCGGGAGGGGTTNTTAAGTAAAACACAAGTATTATCTCATACCCGATCCTTCTGATGGATCTGAATCTGAGCTAGAAGATAAAACCCCCTTCGGGGCTGGGGCTCCGGTCCTACCCGCAACACCTATCTCTATTAATCGTCTCTCCCGAAGCAGATCTATTCGCTTAAGGCGTGCTTCGGGAGGGGGGAACAACGCAAGAGTGTTTGCGGTGTCCGTGCGAGAGGGGTTGAACCTGCTTCGGTCCAATTGCCCTATGCGTGGGTGTGTTATGTGTGGCCATACTTTCAACAGATCCTCTTGCGGAACTGTCATCCGCACATAACAAACCTCCCACGCATGAAGAGATTCCTCTTTATCTACAATTGCGCACTCCTTGGTGCGCACCGCTATATAGTATAACTTACGACACCCCAACAGACCTTTCCCCTTTCGGGACCCAACCAAGAACAGGTTAAAGAAGTGTTCTAAAGTTGGGGTCCGACGCTGTTGGTAACAGTAAAAGATAAATGCTATAATATATACATAACTGCCCGGGAATAACGCAAAAGTGGGGCAGTGGATCTCCCTAAGCACGGCCGCTACAAAAGGGTGTAGTGGAAAACGAAGCCCGCACCTTAAAGAGGCGTAGCTTACTGGAATAGCGGACGCCGGCACATTCATCTCCGCCGGAAGGAAACAGGGAACATCTTCCCGTCCCTTCCAGATAGAGTAATGCGCCGGGATTGAAAACCTAGACCTAAATTCCTCAATGTCTAACTCAGACATAGAGGGATAACGCGTTTTATGAGGAGCCATAAGCGGTTACCTTAGAAAAGAAAAGATTGAGAGGCGGTTTGGCGAAACAGCGGTTGAAGGCACAGAGCTTGACTGCAAGTTTTTTCTCACGAGAATGACGATAAGAATAAACAGTGCCCAGAACCCCGATTTAAATATTAATCTCCCAACCAATGGTGTGCTGCCACGTAACACTGTCCACAACTGTGACAATACGGACTGTACTCATCACGCCTTTTGAACTTTCGAATATGAAGAGGCGCGGGCTAAGATATTAATATTTAAAGAATATCAAGGGTAAAAAGATAATTTAAGCCGATGTTAGTAAATTTTAAGCATAATACGCCCCTACTCTAAGGCAAAGATCGGTCCCCTGGACTCTCACTATCTACAGGTATGGTCCCCAGTTATCATGAATGTATAAACATCATGTGATCGGCCTTGTATCACCTCTGCGATTGGCAATCAAGCCCGAGAGGCTAGTGATGAGAACTCTGGGACCGGGTACCCTGTAATGGGTGAAGCCCGATAACAGTTGGGCCAACTTAAATAATCAAAACGAACACTTACAACCCACTTACACCTTTAGGAAGAGCGGCCCGATGTTCAACACAGAGGACCGAAGATAACCTTAGTAAAAATAAGCGTTATCTGCCAGCTGGCTCCGGGGTTCGGTCCGAACAGTTATAAAACGGTTACAGGCTCACGCGTTCCACGCTTCGGGCCCTGTCACGTTTATCACGCTTCGGTCCCGATCACGCAGTCCACGCATCGGTCCTAGCCTCGTTTTACATCCTGCGATAACAACCTCTAACAAACTTGTCAGAGGCGGTTATAGGACGTGGATTACACTCGTCAGCAACTCTATAAATACAGGGCAAGACGAAGGAAAAGACAGGACCCTTTGGATGCAGAAGAACGGGCTGTTACGCTGCCGGATTCTTCTTGCTTTCTTTACCTCGTCATTTTCATTAGTCTGTGTTGTATGAACTTTGATTCATTTCTTTAGTGAGCAGGCTAGGAGCATAATCAGCTCTTAGTCGAGTGGTTTTCACCCCAATTCACGGGGTTTCCACTATATATTGTCGTGTATTTACTTTGGTTTTTAGCTTTCAATCGTCTTCCATATTTTAAAGAAATCAGAACCGAGTTCGTTTGTTGAACGAATCGGACGACTGTTGGTACCCCCTAAAAAGGGACCATAACAATAATGTTAACGTATCTTGAAATGAATATATTAATAACTTTTTAATTAAAAAATAAGTTTCATACATAATGCTAAGCTAACTGTTGTATTGATTGATGTTAAAGTAACATAATGTGTTTTCTGTATGTTTATTCAATCACATATACCATTTTGTTATATTGATAGAAAACTATTTGCCTAATGTAAGTAAGTTCCACATATAATATTAAAATGATTGTTGTGCTTGATTGATGTTAAATTAACGAAAATGAGTATATCGCTAACTTATTGATCGGAAAGTAGCATTTACAAATTAATAAGAATCGTAAGATGTATTCATGTATTGGGTTCTTGGAAGATTTCAATCATGTGTATTTACAATCAACATGATGTTTTATATTAATAGAGTTGCATATCGATTTGATATCATACTTCCGATTATAATACATTGAGTTCAACAATGTGAAAAGTCACAAAATGAAGTTGTATGACTACATTCCGAAATAATGTACTACAACAACTACACCAAATTAACATTTTATGTTTATCCTGCTCATTGCATCAACCCCCTCAACATCTTTTGCGCAAAACCAAGATTCAATCATCTAAACAAATCCAAGTGGTTGTAAGTATTAGTAACCATGCATTCAAACCAGTGTTTTCAAACTCAACCCAGTTTGTCTGGACTCGACGGTTGACCCATCACCTGGCCCATTGGATGAGCGGATTGATGGTCCGGAAATTTTTTTTAAAAAATAACAAAAAATAATATTTTTTTATAATTTTATTTTAAAAATATATTTTTTAATAAAAAAAAAATTTAATAACATTTTCAACACCGATTCGATAACGATTCGACAACGGTTCGGTGACCCGTTAAAATTTCCGATTCACAGACCGAATCGTATTTAAGAACAATGATTCAAACATATTAGCAATTGCCAAACAATATCTTCTTCTCTTTTATTCCTGTTATTAGACTATACGGTAGATGTAATTACCGACTCCTCTGTCTCTTTGCTTGGCTCCATAGTAATTGCCAAAGAATATCAGCTATAATAAACAACTTGATGAGTATGTGGATTAATCTACACATAAAAAGAGTGAAAATGGAAGGGAAATAATTCATAGCTTTGGCCAAATCGCATATAATACGAAGATTTCGTGGAAAAAATCTAAAGATTTGGCCTGGACTGATCCAGGTGGTATGATTCAATCAACTAGAATCATTGTTGAAGCTATGATTCCATTCTGCTCCTGAACATTGAACTTTATACATACATTAATGGAAGGAAAAATTATTACTAGGTCATAATTGGACAAAAAAATCAAGTGGCTGTAAGAATATGATGTGACTGTTCAGATGAGCGTTTAAGCATTCATCCTAGAAGTATAAGTGCATTTGTATTAGCTTTCTATGCTGTCGAAATATTAGATAAAACCAGAGACATGTTTGGACAATGGAGAATCATATAGGATCTGTATTTATTAGAGAAATAAACACATGCTATTTCATCATAAGATCATCAGGTATTCATGTCGCCTATATCCAAAAATCTAACTTCCATAAAATCTGCAAATTACAAGACATATCTAGCAATGCGACATAGTCAATTTGATATTAAGTGTTTAGGAAACACTACAGGAAGTTCGATTCTACTTAGATTTCATGTTGATGCTTCATTTTAACAAAGCCTAACCAATAATCAAAAATCAATAAACAAAGCGCAAGCCAAAACCTGCTCTCACTTCATACAAAAATATGCAATAATCAAACAAAGCAAGCATAAAATCAATAAACAACAAATGAAAATGAAAATATAACAAGCACTTCAAAGCTTTCAAACATAGATTGATTTCTGTCCGGGAAAACAATTTTTCTTGGCAACAAATTTTAGCAACTCTAATGGTTGGAAAATCCAGTTTGCGTAAGCCATAAAACAGCAATGTGAGAATTCCAAATAACTTCATAAAAGAAGAACCAAATGTTTCAAACATAATCAGAAAAAAAACAAATTTGATAGATGGAGGTAACTCAAATTACGAATTTGAGAACATTCAATAATGTATCTGCGAGAACTCTTATCCATATCAACTCTTTATGTTGATCTTTAGGGGCCTTTTGCAATTAGCGTTAACCTGTCCAAATAAACAAACTAATAGTCAGATTTCTCAATTTATTGAAGAAATTTTCGGATCAATGATTAGACCAGCCTACTTGGTCATGGCATAACCCATTACGGAACTTTCTTTAACAACTACGGCGACAGGGGGCTTTAGTCAAACACAAACCCCATAACGCGCGCACCAACGCTTACCTTGTTTCGTCGTTCTGAAAAACCTACTCTCGCGTCAAAACCCCAAAACCAAAAATTTTGAATGGCAAACCACTTCCAATAATAAAGGGATCAAGACTAAACGATTTGATTTAATTTAATTTTTAGGCTTACTCAGGCAATTTCATAATTAAGACGACATCTTTATACAGTTGGTAAGTTGGGAGATCAATTTTGTAATTTTCTCTATTCTAAACATCATCTTCTTAAAATTTAAGAATTGTATAATTGATTCCGTATTTTCGAAACTGTTTACATTTTACTTTTGTACTCGTTAATATTTTAAACGTTTATATAATTTGTATTTGATACATTAAAATTGAAAAGATGTAATGATTATGTATCCAAACTTTTAAAATTTTAAAAATAATATATAAATTATCAAAACCACTTATACAAAAAAAATAAAAATCACTACTATTTACTCAAGATTTATTCTTAAATGATTTTGAAACTTCGAGTTTTTTATATAATTTACAAACTTAGATACATTTGAATGTCAATGTAATTTTCTAATTATTTAATATAATTTATTTCTTAACCTAATGTGGCTTGTTAAATTTGTCGTTGCGGGAGCCAGTCATTCTTGTGAAGGTGAGCAGGTCACGAACCTTCAGGCCTGATTCCGAACTCCGTCGCTGGGTTCTCATGTTAAGCTGTAAGTACATATTGCTAAAAAATAGTGTAAATAAACGAAAGAAATCGCGGAAAATTATTTCCAGGCACCAAAATTCAATTATCAAACAATCAAAATATGGAGCCAAGAATCATGCATCGGCGGCGGTGGCGGAAGAGGAAACCGATATATCTGGAGATGAGGAACAATGTGAAGGAGACGTTGGAAATTTTTGTCTGAAAGTCTCAGCTCGTTCTCACTCGCACGGAGTTCAGCCTCTGGGAAATCTTTTCTTCAGCGACTCATCTTTAAATTTGAGAGATGCGGGCCTCGGTAATTTGCATATCTTATCAGATGAGCTCGTTCTTGATATTCTTGGGCTTTTGGATATGAAGGATCTTGGGATTCTATCAGCTGTAAGCAAATCTTTATATGTTTTTTGCTGCCATGAGCCTCTTTGGCGGAATCTTGTACTGGAAAGTTGTAAAAAGGGGTTCTTGTTCACTAGTTCCTGGAAATATACATGTTTAAAGGCTAATAAATTTTCATTTAGTAATTTGAGTTGTGGAATCAAAGTTAGGGACTTCTACTCTGATTACTTGTTTCAAAGCTGGCTTTGTGCTAATCTTGAAATGAGAAAAGAATGGCTTAAGAGGGATAACATTGAGAGGAGAAGGGATATTTCTGTCGATGAGTTTGTATCAAATTTCGAGGAGATGAATAAGCCTGTGTTGTTGGAAGGCTGTTTGAATAATTGGCCTGCTATGGAGAAATGGGATAGAGATTATTTAGTTCAAGTTTGTGGAGATGTTAAGTTCTCTGTAGGACCTGTTGAGATGAAGCTTGATGAGTACTATAGATATGCTGATCAAGTCAGGGAAGAAAGACCGTTATATCTTTTCGATATGAAATTTGCGGAGAAAGTTCCACAATTAGGTAGAGATTATGAAGTTCCCAAGTACTTCAATGAGGATCTTTTCAGTATTTTAGGCAATGAACGTCCAGATTACAGATGGATCATTATTGGTCCAGCAGGCTCTGGATCATCATTCCACATTGATCCCAATTCTACTTCTGCTTGGAATGCAGTGATCAGAGGTTCCAAGAAGTGGCTACTGTTCCCTCCTGATATGGTGCCACCAGGTGTGCATCCTAGTCCTGATGGTTCTGAGGTTGCTTGCCCCGTTTCTATAAATGAGTGGTTCATGAACTTTTACAATGCAACAAAAAAATTGAAAAAAAGACCAATTGAGTGTGTTTGCAAGGCAGGAGAGTTGATCTTCGTACCTAATGGTTGGTGGCATTTGGTTGTCAACCTCGAGGATTCAGTTGCCATCACTCAAAATTTTGTTAGCAGGTATATTCCAAACTAATCTATCAAGGTTGATGAAGGCATGGCGCCTTATCATTTTCATCTACTCTTTGAGGGTGTTCCGTAGTAGATTCTTTCGTCTTTTTACATTCCTTCATAACATATTATATTGCATAATAGAATTTATGCCACAATTGAAGGATAAGTTTGTGTTTTCATCTTGATACAGTGCACGCTCACTGAATAGCATACTTGTATCATCATCATCTTTAAGTGTTGTCATAAAATTTTCTCCTTTATAGATTTGATGATGAATTTCCTTTAATATATTCCTGCTTCGTCTGTGTTTCTGGTATGCGATATAAAGTGAAAAACATCATATTTCATGTATTTTCTGTAAGCATATAAAGCACACTTCAAATTGCATTCCTTATTCTTTGTACTTCATCGATATTTTCTGGAAATATACATGTACACATCTTACTTCTCTTTTTCCATGTTATTATTCTGAAATTTGCTATCCTTATGACATTTTGTTGCAGGAGGAACTTATTAAACGTTATGGAGTTTCTGAAGAGCCCAAACGCCAGGGTAGTTGTGTCAGGAACAAGAGACCGAAGAAATCTTCATTACAAATTTAAAAAGGCGATCAATAATTCTGTTCCAGGACTTCTTGAAGAGCTCAAACTGAGACAACAGGAGAATGAGAAAAAGAAACTCTCTTTCTGGGATTCTGCAGTTGATTCCAATGTTGGCGTCTTCAAGTTTTCCTTCTAAGCCACCGGGTTTCCAATTCATTCACAATTTTTGTCTTCGCAGCTTTTCTCAAAATTTAACCTCTTAACACAATTTGGTGTTTCTTAGTTTATGTACTCAAGATGAAGTAAAGTTAAAACTTTAAAGTATGGAAGAACATTTGAATTTTATTACAATGCTTTCTCATCTTTTTTTAGAACATCATGCGGCATGATGCGCATACGGAATTTATTACATGTACTCATAATTTTTTTTCAAATTTTGTAAATAACATAAATCAAATACATGACCTAATGTTTTTTAGAATAATGAATACCTACTCATCAATTAAATTATTAGTTTTAAATCAATTTATTATATATAATAACATTATTTTTATTTATTATTTATATAAAAATATAAATAATTATTATTTTATATTATCTTTTAAAATATTATTTTGACAATAATAAATATAATTATATATTTAATATTTAGATTCAAAAAATAAAATATAAATAATTATTATTTGAAATTGTCTTGTACAATTTTTATTTTTTTTATGTTTATAATAAATATTTAAATATTTTTTTTATTTTATCTTTAAAAAATTAATTTAATTATCATAAATTGCAAAGATTACCTTAGCTCATTGAGATATGACTTCTAAATGTTTTTTAGTATTAAAACTCTCATGCACTATTGTCTCTACTGCTAATCACATATGTAAACAAAAGTTGTAATTTTATCACACATTATCTTACCCCCACATGTACCGTTAATGATATTTGTAACATCAATTAGACGATATCTACTCATATTTCAAAACACATGTCATTATCATTTGTCTCTATATGTTCCTTATTTATCCCGAAAATCTCATGTCTATAAGAAAAATAACAAAACAATTATGTTGTTCACTTACATTCACTCAAACTATATGTACTTTTAGGAATTAAAGATGAATATGTTGATTGACACTCCATTTTATAGAGTATTGTATTGCATAGAAAACTCACCTCAAAGTGAATATTTCATAATAGTGCTAGAGATGTTCATTCGTAGTTGGAAACTCATACCTTCATATATTGAAAAAGATTTGACTTGCATTTCAGTCTATTACATAACTAATATATAAGTTTTGTATCTAAGAAAAATATTGTTGTGTTTCTTATCCACATAGTCAAGCAAATTATTTATAATATTACATACGTAATAAATTAGTTATTTTAAAAAGATAAGTCAAAAAAAATTATTTAATATTTATTATAAATATAATTAAAATAAAATGGTAAAAGATAATTTCAAATAAGAATTATTTATGTTTTTATATAAATAATAAAAACAATGATTCTAAAAATAATGTTATTATACATTAATTAAAAACAAATAAATATAATACATGAGTTTATATTCATTACTCTCTATGACGTTCTAAGTTTCGATTCATGTTATTTACAAAATTTGAAAAAAATTTATGAGGACATGTAATAAATTCCGCAAGCCCATCATTCGGCCACGGGCTCGCGACCACGTTCTATATCAAATGCTGCATCGGGCTTAGACACGGATAAAATGCCCAAAAAAATAGTATTATTTGAACGAAAAATCCTCTTTTTTATGTAAGATTTAAAGGCGAATGTGACAGATACTCTCTCTGATATAATATAACATTTATCTTAATCGGCCCCGATATGGATGGATTTTATCCTTGGTCCTCCTCAGCTTAGGGCAACTTCTTGACTTTGGCTAGACCTTTTCGCATAGGCTACGACATTTACATAGTACTCGATCCTACGCTTCCCATCAATATTATTCACGAACGTTCGCATTTCTTTACTAAAACATTCATGTTCGTTAAATTATAAAGAAACATTATAAACTATTTGAAGCATGTTCATATTTCTAATTCAAATAAACGAATACGATCATATCCAAACCGAACACATTTCGAACACAAATCATTCAAATCTCATAATAGCCCATATCACATTAAAAAGTTGGTAATTGCTAGGGAAAAGTAAAAATATAATATGCAATATGTGGGAAGCTTTAACCCGAAATGGACAACTAGATACTAGTTAGAAGTGGATGGGTCATGACAACAATCGTAATTGTGGGTAATAAGATTCAATTTAATTGGATCGTTACTAACACTCAAATATAAAAGACATTAATACTATTGATTCAACGAATATTAAAATAATACCTAAAATTATTAATTTTAAACCCACAATAAAAATATTGAAGTGATCTATAAACTTATTGACATGATGCACGGATTAGAGTACATGATCAACGAATTTATAATTATCCGATTTAAGGTTTAGGGGCTCCAAATAAATGAAGCACCCGTGCATTATAGTTGTTAGATATGTCCTAGTTCCTATCATTTTTGGCATATTTTTACGGACTTTAAATTTTCTCTTTTGGAGATTAATGAATCATATAGAACTACAATTTGCCATCTTGGACCAAGAACAACAGTTGCAAAGTACAAAACCGATGGCAACACCAATAGTTGTTGGTCATTTAGCCAAGTGAGTCATAATCCTGGTAATGAGAGCCTCCTTTTTCCCAGAAACAGGGAGGCTGTTTGCTGCCAAGTAATACTTGAGTTGTTCCACAGTCAAATTCCTCAACTGCGAAAACATATTAACAGCTAAAAACTGATGGTGTACCAAACAATCATAACCACTTATGCCTCTCCCATACGCCTAGTCCCGATACTCAGAAGTACTTTTTATCTAACTGCTAATAAAAATAAAGAGACCAATAAACAAAGAGAAGAAAACGAGCCATCACCTCTCCATTCTCTCCAAGAACAGACCAGTCATAAGATGCATAATTGTTGGTAACCTCATTCGCATCCCCTTTCCTCTTTTTTGAATTTTTCGTTGTTTTAACGCTGCTTGTCAAGTCAGTTTCTTCTTCGTAGCTATTCCCGTAGACAGCTAATTTGAAATCTTCAAAAGCCTTAACTATACCTGGTCTTGAAGCCAGAAACATAAATATATCAAACAAAAAGATGATGACACTGTTTTCTAACATGCCGCCCCTCCCATTACCTGGACAGGCCTTCTTCATCAGGAAGAGTTTCATCTGTGACATCCGGCATTTCGTCCTCACCTAGGGCGAGAGCCTGTAATACTGCATAGTGTCTTTGCAAGGCTGTAAAAATACATCGAGCAGATAATAAAATTATGAGCAGGATATTATGCCAACTGTATAAAAGTGATAAGGTTTAGTAAACTAAATACTGATACAAAATTTTAAAAATTGAAGTCATCCCACAGTTTTTCTCGAAGAATAATATCATAAAAATGCCGCTAATATAAAATGGATACCAGGATTTGCAAACTGGCAAACTGAAAATTCCCTTAAATCAACACGCTTCACCAAGGAACAGGCACTATTTATTTGGTCTTCTGTTGCTCGAGGCACGGGTAGATTCGTCTGGCAACAGTGCTGCATACCCATATATTTATTCTTAATGCTGAATTCTTTATAAATACACCAAAAATAAGAAGTAATCACCTCTTCAATAGATCTAATGTCATTAGAATATGGAAGATAAATCATATGCATTCCAGGAGGTTCGACCTGTCCACAAGAACTGACTATCTCCTCCTGTCATTTCAACATGCAAATTAAGTTGCAATTGAGTGATTCTTATACAAAGATAATTAACACCAGTGGATCATAAAATCAATTAAAAAATTTCCCAATAGAACATTCATTCCTTTCATTCTTCCAGGATGACCACAACAACCAAAATGATGCGAACAATCCAAAAAACAAGTGCTAATCCCGCAGATTTACAATGTAAATTATAATTATTAATTCACATGTAAACAAAAATAATTGCATGATTTACCATCAAACTTTAATAAAACAATAGCCACATTTTACATCTGGGAAATATCATGCTTCATTACTGGGAGCCAAATCTTACTTGAGCAACTAAAGCAACCAATTGAGAGTGAGTGGAGCTCCCATAAAAAGCAACTCCAAACCTGTGACTCATAGAGATCAACAGAAGTATGCAGTTCTTGAGTTTGGTATAATCAACGAAAATAGCAGAAGTTTTGTAACATATCAGCACATTGCCTGATATATCTACAACATTTCTCTCCAGTTTAATTATTCACAACATGCAAACTATTCAAACTAAAAAATGTAGATCTCACCGCCATAGAAATTCAGAATATTATCCAATTTTTCCAACCACAGCATATTTAGATAAAATAACAATGGAAAGGCCATCATGTCCTATAACTTAACTAAGTATCATATTATCCAATGACTGTTGTTTAATTTGGACATAATGATTGCCTCCAAATGTACTTTTCCTAAATACCACTTTCCTAAATATCTAAGTAATACTTCTTCAACAAAATTAACTGACCGCTTCAGGCGCAACATAGATCTGTGGAGAGCAATGAAAACTCTAGTGCTTCCAATCACCTCCTAAAATTATAAGAGTAATAATTTGATATATTTTTCATTGAACCAAAAAAACAAGAGGAAAGACATGAAAGTTAGTGATTTCANATCTTACTTGAGCAACTAAAGCAACCAATTGAGAGTGAGTGGAGCTCCCATAAAAAGCAACTCCAAACCTGTGACTCATAGAGATCAACAGAAGTATGCAGTTCTTGAGTTTGGTATAATCAACGAAAATAGCAGAAGTTTTGTAACATATCAGCACATTGCCTGATATATCTACAACATTTCTCTCCAGTTTAATTATTCACAACATGCAAACTATTCAAACTAAAAAATGTAGATCTCACCGCCATAGAAATTCAGAATATTATCCAATTTTTCCAACCACAGCATATTTAGATAAAATAACAATGGAAAGGCCATCATGTCCTATAACTTAACTAAGTATCATATTATCCAATGACTGTTGTTTAATTTGGACATAATGATTGCCTCCAAATGTACTTTTCCTAAATACCACTTTCCTAAATATCTAAGTAATACTTCTTCAACAAAATTAACTGACCGCTTCAGGCGCAACATAGATCTGTGGAGAGCAATGAAAACTCTAGTGCTTCCAATCACCTCCTAAAATTATAAGAGTAATAATTTGATATATTTTTCATTGAACCAAAAAAACAAGAGGAAAGACATGAAAGTTAGTGATTTCATTAAAGTCCATGGAAGAAATCTTGACCTTGACAGTATACAGCGGTCCAACTACAAGGGAGCCACAAATTCTAAAGCTACATCTTTTTCATTTGATATAAATCTAAATATGAATTGACCCCAATCCTTGGGGTTCATATGAGTTCTACAATATGGGATAAGTCTTCCACTCAAAAAAAGGCTCGTGCATGGGTTGAGTTTGAGAGAGTTTGTGGCCAGAAAAATCTCAAACTAGGTTATCAAGTCCAACCATATAAAAATGGTAAATCACCTAGGGTTGCATTAGGTTGACCTCCAGTGTAAAAAACATTCATTGAAAACAAATATGGATCAAATGATCCATTTGGGTACCAGAAATTGTAGGGAAATGCTTGGTATTCTGTTTTTATAGTAGCTTCTTCAACATTATCCTTACATTGCTCATGAGCATCAACAAAAAATAAACCAATTCACACAATATCAAATGCATGTCTACCCCCCTTCAATTTTAATCATTATTCAA
The DNA here is from genome assembly GCA_009725065.1 of Utricularia reniformis. Classification (NCBI taxonomy): domain Eukaryota; kingdom Viridiplantae; phylum Streptophyta; class Magnoliopsida; order Lamiales; family Lentibulariaceae; genus Utricularia; species Utricularia reniformis. The sequence continues at coordinate 24,982 of RWGZ01001277.1, read as the reverse complement.
GAAAGCCAATATACATTATTTCATGGACAAAATGCCACTAGAATAATTATGAGTAGTTACAGTTATCAGGTGCTATCCAAAAAGTGAAAAAACACATAATCGAATAAGAAGATGTATGAACAGAGTTACCTCATCACTTGGAAAAATAAAGGTAGACGGCCTCATGTTATAATAATCCTTTAAGCATTTTAGTGGCTTGAAACCAAGGAGTTGAAGGTTTCCAGGGGATGCCCTCTTAATTTCAGATATTTCATCAACAGAGAGCATGATGCTCTGGCTGGAGAACCAAAAGATGTCTTAATATAAAAAATCAAAGGCATAAATCCAAAGAAAATTCTCACAGCATCGAAACCAGAAGTGTAGCATATCCCATTTAATTAATGGATAAGGACCCCATTTAACCTTTATATTTCCCCAAAATATTTTGAATGCAAAATATATAATATTTAATGCGTAATGATATGAAATTTAGATTAAAGTATAACCACAAATTTACGAATTCATATAAATCAGGATAATTTTAAAAGTTCAGAGATCTATAGTACTCAGCGCTGCGACAGAAGCCACAGGCTTTGATCATCTCATTCAATAAATGCTTATGGGGGGAAATGTTAAATGTTTGCAATTCAAGGAATTCATAGGCTTATGCTAAAAAATCATTACTTCTTATATGCTTGAAACCGTTTCGCAGGCCCCTGAAGTTGAGCTCCAGTGTCGGAACAGAAAAAGGATCTCTCTACCTGAAAGGGTGTTCTCCCAAGAAATTGATGCTTCAGATAGCAATTAAACATTGACGATAAAAAGAAATAAGCTCATTGTCAACATTTCATAACCTTTATGGGAAGGTTGGTTACAGAGTCAAGCCAAGTGATAACTCCTGAACAGAGTAAGGAAAAATAAATAAATAACTCGAGTGCATTAGTGGTATGTACACAAGAAACACACCAAGATTGGATGGCCGGACTAAAGCATAGGTATTTACTTCGATGGATACACCATTAGCAATCATAAAATACATTTTACGAACTTTTCGTTTTCGGAATATACGCTTCCTTAGCTGACCTTTCATATCTTCAAGCCTGATAACATTTTAGCAAAATAGTAAGAGAAAAATGGAATCCATAAACCAAGTACTCAACATGTGATCAATCCTATCATCCTAGCACTGATTAGCATAATGCTGAAAAAAGGAATAATAGAAAACCTCTCTGCTGCTAAGACCTTGAATTCAGCTATATCATTCCCCTGTAATCCCAGTAAATCCTGCATAAATCTGATATCATTCATAGACGAGAAGAATGTGGGACAAGAAACAATAATAAATGAGCTATATAAACTGCCCTACAGAATAAAATGTTGACAACTTGAAATCATCATCACGTCCACTCAAGGGAAGAAGTTCAACTGAGATGCCGCAATCTTGAACATCCTGAGAAAAGACAACATCTATTACATCATACAATTATAGAAACTTCTACAGAAAATATGCAAAGCATAAATGGAAACACTGACTTGGGATCGCTGCAGTGTTGTTCTTATAATATCAATTTTAGTCATTCCCTTGAGACTCCTAAAAGGATCATCTTCATTTGTGAACAATAGAATCCTCTTATCAGCTGTTTTTGCAGAGCTGGCATATGCAAATCAAACAATCTCCTAACATGAGATGCGAAAGTAAAAAATTATAATATTAAAGGAAAATACAACGCCACTGATTATTGATAACTTTCCCATATTATTATCCTTGTAACAAAAAATATTACAAATACTTACCCTTTGCGCAACAGTGCCTGTGCAACCCAAAGAGCATTGTATAGAGAATTATCACGAGTTTCTGATAAAATCCCAAATTTGCTCCCAACTCGCTTACTGAATGTATCTGTTAACATGTCACAACTTTATATCTTGAATCTAGCGAAATTTGAACAAGAAAATAGTCAAGGGAGTGTTCTATTCCAAGAAAGAAGCTTCTGTAACCCAAGAAGTAAAGGGGGAACAATTTCGGACAGAAAACTTAAAATTCCTTTAAAATGTACCTGGCAGATAAAACTAAAGAATTCAAACTGACCCAGAATGAAGTCAAACTCCTTTATAAGGGTAGCTGTAATCCGACTTAGATCATCTCGTTCAGGAACATTATACACATACACACCATTCACATCCTGCAAATTCTTTTTCTCCCTCTGGAAACAATAATATAAATAAATAGAAGTGATCCTCACAAAGAAAGAGTATTATGTTTTTCAACACCATTCAGCTGCTATTGGCTATGGGAAATTATTTCATTAAGAAAAATTATTCTCTTGATGATTTTCGACTTACTTCCCCTATCCGCCATGGTTGAGAAACTTTACATTAATATATGAAAAGGGAGAGAAGCAACTAGATGCAACAGAGCAGACGACTTTAATTAAAAAATGTAACTGAATCTATTTCGATTAGTAATACCTCACAAGTAAAAACCAACTTACAGTATTATAGAAGCATATTGCAACTTCATCGTAAGACCTGTTAATTATTTGGGTCTTCAATGACTCTGCAATCCCATTCACAACAATTTTGAAGTGACTAGCACCCATGTCAACTTCCTAAACATGGACAAATCATCCAACAACATTCATTATGTTTCCATGCATACATAAAACTTGACTGCGCAAACAAGACTAACAAGGAAGTAGAATTGAACCCAACTGACTGACAAGAAGTGGAGAACATTTTGGGTGAAGCGTCAACCAAATACACAACCATCTCCGCGGTAGCATTCTTCTCCTGCATGGTTCCCCGAGAACCTCATCAGCAAAAGAAAAAAATTGTACATCCAGAAGATAGAGATCACTAACCTGGTAGAAACCACCTTCATCATCCTCGTCATCGCGAAAAACATCGTCAGGATCGATATCCATAGAAGCAAGTTGAGATAGAACTTTTTCTAGGGCTACTTCCTCTCCCGCCTTTGAAATCGAACCGGCTCCCTTTCAATCTTTAGAAATTCTAATTTAGATTTGTTACTAATTGGAATTCGAATTGAACCGGTTCAAAAAATCAAACAAGGGCGATCCAAACTTATTGAGAAAATCAAAGGAACATAATAGATTTTACTAGTTATGTGGCTTCTCGACGTGTTAAGATTTTATGCTACTAGTTTATTATTTAATGATGATATATAAATATATTTTTGGAATAAAAATTATCATTAATTAAACACTTGTAACACTTGATTATATACCACATATTTTTATGAAAATAATTCTTCTTCTTTCGTGGATTACTTTCGGAGCAAGTATTTTCATAATATGTGTCTCGATTCCTCTCGATAGTACTACATACAGTTTTCCATGTGCAAAACTGCTCTTTGAAAGATATATTCCTACTCGTTATATTGTTTGACCTTGCATCTTGTTGATTGCCAATGTAAAACTAAGTGAACTGGAAATTGCATTAGTATCATCTCAAATGCTAACTTCGAATATGCAGCTATTTTTGTTGAAATCTGTGGTAGAAACACAATTTTCTATTTTTGTCCACCTGTTAAAATAGTTGTCGCTATAGTGTTTCGAAGAGACGGATCTCATTCCAAATGAGACGCATCTCATTCCAAAGACATATATTTGGATCTAAGTTACCAAATAACATAATAAGTGCATCAATTTTGGGTGTTAATTGATGCAGTGGTAAATTACATGGGAATAAACTATTGAGAAATTACATAGGATAAAGGTGTTGGTTGTCATCGACAACTAAATTTGAAGAATAATATATCACGTTATCACTCATAAATCTTTTTAATATTTTGATGTTAAGTTGATCAACATCTTAATTAATAAGGGTGAAAACATCTCTTTGGGTGCTATTGGATCTAAGTTACCCAATCGCATAATAGGTGCATCAATTTTGAGTGTTAATTCATGCGGTGATAAATTACATGTACATAAACTATTGAGAAATTACATAGATAAAGGTGTTGGTTGTCATCGACAACTAAATATGAAAAATAATATATCACTTTATCACCCATAAATCTTTGTAATATTTTGATGTTAAACTGATCAACATCTTCATTAAGAAAGGTAAGAGCAACTCTTTGAGTGATGTACCAAGAGTTTTTATTAAAATCCAATAATTTATGATTTTATGATTTGCAACATCGTCAAACATAAAATCTAATAATTTATCAATAGTTGTGTATTCATTCCAATGTATAGTGAGCTCTTTTGACAAAGAAATGAAATTTACATTTGGTTTGTTTCTATTTGAATTTCTAACCAAACACTCCGAAAAAGATTGATCTATCTTAGTACGCATATTTTCAACTAATCGAATAACATGTACAAATGACCATATGTGTAACTTAATGGCATTTATAATTTGTTCATTCGTTCCATTAACAACAATTAGAAGTAATTACCTAAAGTCACCGCCCATAATAACAATTTTACCAATGAAAGGTAATGATACTCCAATGATCTCTCGAAGTGTACGATCAACACACTCAAAAACGTGTTTGTGTGTCATAGGCGTTTCGTTCCAAATTATAGTAGAAGTTTGTTGCAATAATTTTGTACTATCACTTTTGATATCACCCTGAGAAATTTATTATTCGATGACAAATATATTTCTATATAGTCATTCCCAAGTCGAGAAATGAAGCAGATCGAGATATTTTGATGATTGACATTGTTTATAACTTATCGTGGTATTTGGATCAGGATGCTTATTTACAGGATCCTTGTGCCTAATTTAGAGATTAATGGGTCATTATTTATTGGACTCCATTAATGATGGACCTAGTGAGATATAATTGGGCTGGATTAATTATCTATATAAACATGGTTAAACAAAGAAAAAAGAGGGTTTTTTCTTGGACTCTTGACCTAATAAAGCTTGAATTCTTGACATAAGAAGGATGCTGCTATTCTTTTCTTTTTCGTCCGGGAAACCTACGACTACGGCCATCAAAACACGATCTTTTTTCTTTGGTTTTCTACTACATGTTCTCCTATTGTAAATCTACGAACTTGACATTTATAGTGGATTCAAAGGCTACGGTCAGGGTGGTTTTTTATCCTTTCTTTTACAGAAAGGTTTTCCACCTACAAAAATCGTGTCTTTTTACTTCTTGCTTTCGTATTACTTTTTCGTTCGACCCCTATCCGTAAAAGGGATCTAAATTTTGTTATTGCCGTTTTTTAGCAGCGATAACAGATGGTATCACCACTATCACCTCGATAGACTTCTCCATATTCTTTGCGGTATTATCCTTATAAAGTTGATCTTCGTTGAAAGTCGCATCGACCAATCTAATTATTTTCTTCCCTTTGGACTAGAAGAGGTAACCAAAATAATCAGCTCAATAACCAACGAAAATAGTATTTACAGCTTTAGCATCAAGTTTATCCCTCTTCCTAGGGACTATGTGGACATACGCAACACAACCGAACACTTTGAGATGATCCAACATCACCTCCTTCCCAATCCACTTCTCCACATGCAACTTGAAATCCAGTGATACCGATGGACTCTGATTAATCAGGTATGTTGTCGTACACAACATCCGCCTGCAAGGTCTTTGGTAGACCAGCGTGCAATCTCATCGATCGGGCACGCTCATTCAACGTTCGGCAACTCCATTTTGCCTTGGCTTGTTCGGGTCTGATCTCTCTAGCTTTATACCGTTCGCCAAACAGTAGTCTCTGAACTCCTCTTCATCATACTCTCTTCCATTGTCTGATTTTAGATACTTCAACTTGACTCCAGCTTCGAGTTCCCCCTATGCTTTCNGTTGACCTGGCAGTAACTCTCTATGTATCTCAATACAAGATGAGTTACATGTTATTGTTAAAATATTATATGATTTACCATATTTCTGAACTAATGTCATCGCGTCTTGGTAAAGTTGATACATATCTCTAAGACTACCAGTAAAAGAATATGGTAATATAATGCGACATCCAATATTCCCTATGCAAAAAAAATAATTATAACAAATACTATCCAAAATTGAATTTATATTGAAAGGTAGCATTAAATTAAAATCAATTGGGATGCAATTAGGTGAGATAAATATATATATTTTAATGTCTTCAACGTTACTTTAAATAAGTCGTAAATATGATTGGACTTGTTTGATATAGCTTATTAAAATTGGTGTGTAGTGAGATGTGGTGAGTTGCGGTGATGTGTGGTGAGATATGATAATCATGAATTTTTAAATATGTTTGGTAAAATTGTGATATTATGATCGTGATTTACGTAAAAATACTAATATACCCTTATATATATAAAATAATAAATATAATTATATTTTAATTAATAGAATTAATGATAAATTAGTTTTTTTCAAAATCACGATGAGGCTACAGCCAGTTTTAACAGCTGTGATGAAATCGTGATTTTTTAATGATCATCATATCGCAATTAAGCTTGTGTTTTGTGTAACATAAGAAAATCACGATCTGGACATCGCACCGTACCTCACCGCAGTTTTAATTTGAATACAAACAAACCCATTAAGTGGAAGCGTACTATTAAGTAGAATATTGAGAATACTAAAGCTAAAATACATGCATTAGTTTCCCCTATATGTAAAGAGTCTTGAAGACTTTGATGTAGATCTGCACAAATATCGTTTTTATGTTGCCTCAACCAGTTCAACCTCTCTCTCTCAATTTTGACATATGTGTCTACATTTATTCATATGAAATTAATGTAGTTGTTGTGTACCTATAACATTTAAGCATAATAGTCGTAAAATGATAGTTTTTTCCCAACTTATTTTTTAAGTTGGATCCCACCCATATGTGTTTTGCGGCAAAAGTAATGGATATTGATAAGAGTCATAATAACCATGAAACTCTTTTATAGTATGCAAATTTCTAAGCAGACTTTCAACTATAATGTGATGACCTTGTATATGTTGCATTTTTTCTAAATTAGCAACAATAGCTACGACGTGTGAAGCTCTTGGTAAACTATACTGCGAACCATTTATAGGTCTGTCTTAATAATCAGTTGACATTGATGAACATTACTTTGTCGATCTATTTGTTTGAGTATCCGAACAAACTGATTGACATTTGTTAGGATATGGAGAATATATTCCAAAATGTTCTTGTCTAACTCTATGTTTTCCTCAAGACGAAATTGTATATATTTCTGTGTATCATAAATAAAAAAATTAAATATTTTGGATGTGTCCATCTTTTGGTAGTATGCATCTAATTGAATGATATATAACTCCATGAGCTCTAAATGCGTACACTCCTTTGTGAAACTGAGATCGATGTATCTAATGAAAACCCATAGAAGTAATGGAAAACACATGATTATACGCTCGTATTTGTTTTCTGAAAGAGTGAACCAGTGCACTATGTTCAATCTATGACATGATCAATTCTTCTAGAACTGAGATATAATCAAGTTCTATTTTCTCATCTCTAAAACATATCTCTAGCGCTTTCGCTAAAAAGTGTTTTGAATTACATGAACTAAAAATTTTGGATTTGGCAATACGACAATCCATAGACATGTCATTCATTCTTGCAATATTATATGGACTTCTCCTTTTTGTACGTTGCTTCTTTGTGTTGTGGGGTACTACTACGGAGTTATATGATGTTTGCCAACTTTCGTATACCATCATGTTCATTTGTATGTGGAAGTGTATTCCGAGCATATAAACTTGAGTCTCCATTGTTGATGTTTTGTGGATTCAAACCTACAAAATTTAAGTTTGTTATTTTATGAATATCGATAAATTCATACACATTATATATTGTGAAGCCCCTGATATGTTTACAATAATGTAGTTGATTGTGTAATTAAGTGTATGATGTTGATAGAAGTTATTTCAACAACATCATTGGACGTACTGTAATAGCCACAAAAAAGGTATGTTAGAACAATAGTAGGGAATATAGTGGTAAAGTCTAGATGAAGAATAACGAGGGATACGGGAATGAAAGAACGATAAAGGAAACGAAAAGATAGAAAAGTAAAACAAAAGACAAAGGAGAGGTCAAAATAAAAAGAAGGATGAGTCAAAATGTAAATTAGGGAAGTTAAAATGCCAATAAATAGAGGTGAAAAGGCCCAAAACCAAGTCACTTATAACTAAGCCACGAAAAACGTACGGAAAACCCTAAATCATGAAATTATCGCGGATTTTTGAGCGAACAACATTATCGCAGAAAAATCGAGCTTACAACTTTATCGCGGAAAAATCCTTAACCCCAGAATTACCGCGGAATTTTCAGAGTAGAAATTATCACGGATTTTCGAAGGAAGCAAATTATCGCAGAAATGCATAATTTCAAAATTGTCGCGAAAACCTAATCCACAAACCTCATTTTATAGCGGATTTCAAGGATAGAGTAATTTTATCGCGGAAACATACAATTAGGGTGTTTTCATCGCGTTCCAACGTCGGATCGTGAAAGCGAAGGATACGAAGTGTCTACGGTAACCAAACAGTTAATAATAACATAATAACATCAAAAATCAAGTACTGAGATATGTTACGGATTGCAGGGAAGCACAAAGAGATTATAACAAGTGAAAGCAATAGGTAAGCGGAGTGAACACAATGTAGTAAGGGAAGGTTCCGATCTAGGGAAACGGGAATGTGATATTACCTGGGGATGTTTTTGGTATCACGATGCCCCAGGAGCTCGTCCGACGTGGCTAGATGGTATTTTCGGTATTCTTGGTATTCTTGGTATTCTCGTCTATTTACGTCATTCCATAGTTTTGGGGGTATTCTCGTAATTTGGACTTCCCGGGCGTACATATTTGCATTTGCTATCGTTTCTAGCAGTCTCAGGCAAGTTCGGCCCCAGATGGGGTCGAAGGGTATTTTCGTAATTTGGCACCCGAGAAGCATGCCGGTAAGTTGTGGCGATATTTTTGGCTGTATATTCGACATCTGGAAACAGTGAATTATTTTACGAGGTTCTCCGGTATTTTCTCATCGATATTTCCGGCTAATTCTCGATCGGGACGCATTTCCGAAGTTCTATTGCGGAATGGCATTTGCTCTAATTTAATTGAATATTATTTAGGTACATTGGGCTTAATCCAGTGAAATTGGGCTCCTGGGCCTGAAACTTATTAATTTGGTTGTATTTCTCTATAAATAGGAGCTCCAAGGCACTGAGAATGGATTCAGACTCTCTTAGCACCTTCCAAGGCAAGACTCTGGCTCAAATTCGCTAAGACAGTCGCGAGACTTCGTTTTTCAGCCCCCATCCGTGAGTTTTCGCACAAAAACTCACGGCCACCTTCATCTGGGTTACTATTCGCGAGATTTCGTGTGAACACCGCATTCGCGAGTTCTTGCCAGAAATCATATTCGCGAGTTCTTGTTTGAACAGTGCCAGTCGCGAGTTCTTGTCTGAACAGTGCGAGTCGCGAGTTGTTGCTGGTACAGTGTTTTCTGCGAGTTGTTGTTTGTACAGTGTTTTCTGCAAGTTGTTACTGGTATAGTGTTCTCTGCAAGTTGTTGCTGGTACAGTGTTTTCTGCGAGTTGTTGACCGCAACTCGCGGCTGCCATTCTTTCGAGCCCGACTGAGCGTTTTCGATCGTTTTTCTAGCCGTTTTTACCCGTGTTATCATTATCACCTCATTGTACTTGTATCCTTTGATTATTATAGTAGAAACCAAGGTAGAGCTTCGCTTTCCCGAGGACGTAAGCTCACACATTGTGGGCCCAACCTCGTATATCACTCGTGTCCCCACATAAACTGAATTCCAAATAATTAAAAAATTGACTGATCTAAAAATAAATACCTAAAATATTTTTAGACTAGATCAGTTTGGCACCGTCCGTGGGGACCGAGATTTTTTATCCCATTGAGAGCTTTATTGATGAGTTTGGATTTCTATTATCATGACTACTCGGAATTCTAATGAAGATATTTTTGATGAAGAAATTAAGGAGGATCCTATTCCTCAAGTTAATGATGATTTTGTTGCGTTACCGGGGGCTCGGTCGTTAGTTCTAGAGGAGCCCCCTGCTCAAAATGTAACTATTTGGCCCTCCCGGAGCGGGTTTTCATCCGGAAGGACACCAAGTTTTTATCCTCGATCACGCGAATGTTTATCTAAGTGTTATGAATTCGCAAGAATTGGCCGAGTTGCGGTCCATAATAATGCCCACCTTTCGCCACCTGCACGCTCTAGATCTGCGGATAAGACGGAAACAGATGAGGATTTGGAAGAGCGAAGGCGTACTTTAATCGCTCAATTAGAGCAAGTTGAAGCTCAAAGGAAAGCCCGGAGGAACAATGTTACCCCAGAACCTGTTAATGATGTGGCCTCAGAGGAAGATATTGATCGTGTTCCAGAGCCGCGAGCGAATACTGCAGCAACCGGAGAGCAAAGCAATACTCTACAAAAGATTGGAGAATTGATAGAGTCAAAATTCAAGGAGATGAGTGGGAAGTTGGAGCAAAACGAGGCTAGGATGAACCAATTGGAGGCCAACCTGACTCTTGGCCAGGAAAGGAGACGAGTGTATGGGGAGCATACCCGGGATACTCATCAGACCTCAGCTTACGAGGGAGATGATTTTGAGAATGAGAGGGCTAATGAGCCCATCGGTAATCGAGGAAAGGCGTTACCATCTTTGGAAATTTTGCAAAGTCCGTGGAACACTTCAAATGCCTTATCTCCTTTTTCCACGGCGATTATCGGAGCCACTCGCTCTGAGTTTATTGAAATGCCTAAGGATCTTCCACATTATCGCGGGTCGACTGACCCACATGCTCATACGTCGAATTTGGAGATTCATGTGAGTTTGATGAATTTCAGTGATGCGGCCATGTGCTTCGTTTTTGCCGCTTCTCTTAAGGAATCA